>JAIUZE010018230.1:0-39693 GCA_022085475.1 Heliosperma pusillum
GGTACATTGACGAGCTAGCGAGCGAAGTATTTACCTTGGACCTATATTCGGTTCTTTAGGATTGTATATTAATATACACTCTTTTATTTCCGTATTTATACGGGAGATATGTCTCCCGTTTTGGATATGTATTTTGTATAATATTATTTCCTTTTTGTTGAACCTTTTTATTTAAGACACCTTCGTTATATATTCTCATCTTTTATTTAGTTAAATTATTCTTTTTTTTCTTTCCGCAAATTTGAGGGTGTCACATACTATACTTCTATAACTATAAATACTCCTTCATATCCAAATTTGGAAAAAGACACGAAATACACAAGAACATCACGGCACATCTACTTACTTGTGTTGATTTTCCAAAATCGTTTTAAAGCAAACCTTTGAGCAAAATATTTATTATTTTTAGAGTTTGTTTTTCAAAAGAGTCGTGCATCAATTATTATCAAACGCTTGAGTGAAATACGTTATTGGATAATAGTACATCATTATAAGCTTACAATTCTTTAACGTGAATTTGTGTGAGTTATATTGTACTTTCTTATTAGCGTAAGATAGTATAGAGTATTTAGCGATACTCACCTTGAGTTATAATCATAGTGTTGATTATACGAGTGGGTTGATAATTTTTGTAATCCGTAGAAAGGTACTAAGAATTATTAATCGAGAATAGTGGACGTAGGTTTCAACATGTGAAACTGAACCATTCAAAAATCCGTGTGCCTCTCTCTACTCTCTTTACTTTTCGTTATTTCATTACTTGCGCTTACTTTGATTAATTAATTAGTTGATTTTAATTCATAAGATCAAATAATTAATTACATATCATATAAATCGAAAATGTGGGGCTAGTTTTTAATACTCAATTCACCCCCCCTCTTTCGTATTCGATCAATAGACTCTACAGATAGACTCGGGGATGACACTCCTAGGCAACCATACACTCACTAGGGCTTGCAGCTCACCGTTAGCGGCTTAAGTTTGATAAGATTGAGACTCGACAAACAAACCATGCCAATTCATCCAAAGATCACAAATAACCAATCATATAATCATCCATCCAAACGTACAAATATGTTGAGAGCATCTCTCACAGTAAATGAAACGCACTAGCACCGTGTACATGGAAAGTATGATTAAAATTGCATCCACGGGATGACATTTCCCTAAACGCATACACGATTCAACATTTCGTATATATAGACTAATTTCCTCCCGATAAGACGACGATCATAATACGGTCCTAGTCTAAACTTGGCCAGACTCTCGGAATAAACATTTTCCGATTCAACATGCGATGACATTTTGCATCCAAGACTCGGTCATACATAGAAGCCGAGTACCCCAAATTCTGTAAACCTTCACGAAAGAGGCGGAAAAGAGCACAAGCATCATAACAAGCGGTACGCTACATGCAATGACACCACCTCGCAAGTATACAAAATTTGACGGCCAGGTCGATCAACGCAAAGCGTTCGCCTCCCAACAACGTCGTCATATGCCCACTAACACATGCAATTAAGCAGTAAGGATACACTCCTCGTTCCGACATTCCAGCCTTACGAACGAAGAGGTAGCCAGGGAATGAGAGTACAAAGCACTTAACAATTAGTGCTCAAACCGTAACATGTGTAAAACCGACTCAAAGTGGGACATATCAAAACCCGTCACAAAACATACGATACAAGCGAATGGAATATTATATATTCGAAACAATAATATTTTAAGTCATTACGTAAATTTATACGATAAACAAACCATGCGAAATATTATAAATGAAAACATAAGAAAGAATTGCAAAGGGATTGGCAGCGTGTGCCAGCCAGTCAAGGGGACCGGCTGCCGCCTACCCGGCTGGCACCAATGTCATACTTGAAAAACCAATGAAACATCAGCATGATCCAGCCGGTCAAAGGGACCAGCTGCCGGCTACCCGGCTGGATGCAATATCATACGAGAAAATGAAGGAAGAAATAAGGTGTGTCTCAGCCGGTCGGCTGACCGGCTGAGACGTAATTCATGCACAAAATATTACGTAACATAAATAATATACAACCACTTCCCAGCCGATCAGCTGACGGGCTGCCGGTCGGCCGGCTAGGATCAATTATGCACGAAAATCATCAACTTCACTAAGGTTCATCCATATTCATCAACACATATCATCTATCATCAACTAACATTAACAATTATCAACAAACGATAATCATCATCAACAAACACAAGTTCTATGAATACTAATCATATTCCAAATACGATTACTAACATAGAAAACACATTAAAAACACGTAATGATATCGACTAACCCTTCATCGTTAACTTTTTGCGTCTTCAATCCTCGTCGAGGTCCACTTCTATCAAGTAGTAGTCTTTGTCGAGGTCTTGGAGGTCACCACCTACAATTAGACAACAAAAGATGAATATAATTTACCTTTGAGAAAGACGGATAAATTGAAACGTGAGAAAGACGGTAATTTTATTACCAATTAAGATAGAGGACGATGAGAGGGAAAGATTAAGACGAATTGTAGTGAATTTGAGCGAGTAATGTAGGCTTAGCAATGATCTTAAGATCGATCAAGAATGAAGTTAGGTTTTTGGGTGGTTACTTGGTGAGGAAGAAGGAGGATGAATGTGAGTGAGTTAGGGTTTAAAGGAGAATATGAGGGAGTAAGTGGAAAACATGAGAAAAAGCCCATAAACGTCTTAAGACGTAACTTACTCGGAATCTCACGTAAAGTCCGAAAATGAACTCGGAAATTCTAAACTAGACACGGGAAATTTAATCCTTGACTAATACAAAATTTCGCTGAAAAGTATCCGTAAAATATTTTTACTATAAAAATAGGGTACATTTGCGGGTGTTACAATCACCCCATCTTTTAAAAAGTTTCGCTCTCGAAACTTGAGCGAAAGAAAGATACCTTAATTGAAAAGGCTTGGATATTTAATACGCATAGAAGCTTCCGTTTCCCACGTCTCTTCTTAAACATTGGCACATTTCCACAAGATTTTCACTAAAGGCACCACTTTACTTCTCAACTTCTTATCCTTGCGATTTAGGATGCGGATCAGCTTCTCTTCAAAGGACAAATTCGGTTCAAGCTCGGGCATTTCCGCTTGTAAGACATGGCTTGGATCACTAACGTACTTCCTCAATTGAGAAATATGGAATTGATCGGTTATGTCGCGGTCCCGATACAAAAATAATTACCCGCACTTAGGCTAACAACATAAGGAATGTAATTAGGGAAGTAGGGTGTCGATCCTCAGGGAATACGTGTTAACTATGAACTGCTATGGATTGGTTTTCATTTAAGTTCAAGTCATTTTAGGTGGTTGTCTAAACTATTAACATAAAATAGAATGACAAGTATGTAAATGACGATATGTAAATAACAAATATCTAAATTGCAAATGAAAAACTCAGAACAGAAGACTTACCCGATCGGGTTGTGACGTACCCGATCGGGGAAACCCTCTGATCCGAATAACAACAACTAAATTCTAACTAAAAACGATATTTAAATGACGATATTGAAAGCCTAACTAACTAAACTAATAAACTAGACAATAATAATAAACTAAACTATCTAAGAACGAGAATAGAAAGACGATAAAATAAACTAGCTAGATACTAACAAAATAAACTATCTAATACGGTAAGATAAACTAACTAATCAAGTTGTTATAGTGAAAGAGAAATACATGTAAAACTAATTAAAAGTTTCATTGATACCAACATTAGAATTACTATGATTGTCAAGACCTTGTAGCGGTATATTCCTTTCGGATTCGTACCGACCTTTTAGTGGGTCCTAACGTCCTTTCAGCATGGTTAGGTCACTAAACCCCTATTGGCAGTCCTAATTCCCATCCCAACTCTCGTTATAAAGATTGAAATTGACTAATACAAACAATTGTTTATGGCCACTAAACATAGTTATAGAATTTGACACGACCAAAGGAAGAAACAACTAGATGGTTCAATTGGTAACTATTCCTCTTTTAATTCATTTAACTCGTGAATCATTTCAATATTACAACTCTATTTATTTTATTTACACAATGATAATTTTACAATATTAGAATTAAACTAATTTATGTGATCATGTGATTAAGTAAATTAACAAGAAAAAGATGTATGAAATTAAACTATGAAATGTAAATACTAAAGTGATTATGGTGACTATGTTAATAATGATCCTAGTGATGAATTCTATGATTATTTGATTAGGTAAATTATAGTGTGACATGTTAAATAATATTTAGGTTTTAACTAGATTAATTTTAGATTGATTTCCTAACAACAATATTATGAAAATGATACTAGTGAGATTATAATTCATGAAGGTTAAAATTGCATAACTAAATCAAGGGTAGAGAATTACCGAGTTGGAATATGAGTATATAAGAACGAAAGTAAGAACAAATATCCAATAACAAAAGCTATGAAAACACTAGAGAAATATTAAGAAATAAACTATATTCTAAAACTTGTAAGGAAGAATATAAACTATGAAATGTGTTATTGTATGAAAGTAAAAAGATGCTAAGATATATAAGATATGAGATGATAATTGTGTGTGATGATCATTGGCTTTTATAGGGATGCATGGCTGCTGATCCCTCGTCCAAATTCGTACCCTAGTCAAAGCATTAATGTACTCATTTAAGCTCGGTTGAAGAAGAGCCATGTAACGTCCTCTTGCAGAAATACCCGATCGGGTATATGGCAATCCGATCGGGTTTTTGTGTAAGATGGATTTTCCGTCTTTTCATCTTAGGCACGGAATCCTATGCCTTGGTCTTGGTCAATGCAATACGAAATTGGGCTTGGGCTGATCTTCTTTTGACTTGGGTTGATATTTCTTTTTAAAGTTCAAAGCCAAAATCCAAATTGAGTTCATTCGAGGAAGGATGTAGCGGAATCGTAATCAAATCATGAACTGGCTATCATCAATTCCTTGAAAACTCGTATCCTAGTGTCTTTGCTCCATAAAGTAGTCAAATATAGCAAAACCGCTTCATTTCCTATAAAACGAGTCAAAACACGCAAAACAACTAGAATAGCAATATTAGCTCGTTAATCACTTAACAAAGTGCATAAATCGTATAGAAATGGAGCTAAAACGGGGGATAAATCAAAACGAAATATCACTTATCAAACTCCCCCAAGCTAAACCCTTGCTTGTCCTCAAGCAAACATAACAATCATAACTAGGACAAGGGTAGCTAACAATGATCAATCTATCATACAAATCTCAAAAAGTAAGATCTTACAAGTAGATGAATCATAAGCCCGCAGCAACAAGGGCGAAGGAAAATGCGGAGCATGGTTGAGATTTACATAACGGCGCAGCATAGAAAATATTCTTTGGACCTTTTCAGCTCTTGCATGATCTTCTTGACAATGGACTCTCACAGTACACACATCACTCAAATTTTTGTAAAATAGGAAATATCGGTTCAAATTTGAAGTGACACTCACCTATCTACAACTTATAAGAATGTGCCCGCAGTCTAGTATGGTAGACAATCCAAAATCATTAAGTAAAACTAATCATGATCAAAATATAATGTAAGAAGCACTAGTAAAGTAAAGAAGAGGCTTGGGAAATTTGGGTAAGAAAGTGGACAAATGATTTTGGTTATGTGGAGCTTAAAGTCAAGCTAGTAATAACCAAATGTGTAGTGGATACTCAATCCAAATCATACCAATTCCCATCAACAAAAGTCAAAGCCAAAAGCAGCATATTGGCTTATTAAACATGACAAACCAAATTACGACTTCCCATAATTTTCTTTCTTTTCATTTCATGGAAGCGTTTTTCCTCTTTTTTTTTCTTTTTTTTTTTCTTTTGAGCTTTCAATTTCATATCATTTTTTCATTTCTCATTATTTCAAAGCTCTTTTTTTTCTTTCTTTTTCTCTTTCACATCAAAACCCGGGAATCAGTAATCCCGAGACAATTTCACACCAAATGGTGGCATTATCAGAACATCGCAAAAGCATAGAACACCCCTACACAAATGGTTGGTTACTAGCTCAACAAGGGTAGGCAAAATTATAATGTAGCTAGAGAGAGAAGAGTGTTTTTGCGAAAGGTGAACAAGAGATTGAATGGCTTCAAAATGTAGATCATGACAGTAATACTTATAGAAAATGGAATAAAAACCATACTTATGCGTTTTGATGTAACACAGACTATAAGGAGAAACTACTCACTCCTAAACTGGGATCGGGTTCAGATGTACCGACCACTGGAAGCTCTACCGACCACTGGAGGCTCTACCTTACAATATGAGTAGCTTGCCAAAGTCAATATCAAGCTGAATTAAGTCCAAATGCAATTTCCTACCTACTGTGTACAAGACATCCCCATGAATGCATAATTCCTCATAATAAAACGAAACATCAGCTTATAAAAACTACAAAATGAGAAATATAAGATGGAAATGATCTTTTCTTTTTGTGTTTTGATTTTTTTTTAAACTAAAAAGAAACTAAGAAAATTAAAAGAAAAGAAACTAAAAAGAAAACTAAAAATCTAAATGCAATCCTAAATGCAGATCCTAAATGCAAATCCTCCCCCAAGCAAAAACTTCACATTGTCCTCAATGTGCAGGCAATTATAATAGAAACAAACCGAAAGACGGTTGATAGCACATGGAACAGAAAAACGATATGAAATTCTAATGGGAAAAGGGCTAAAAAAAGAAAACTAAAAATGCGAAAAATAAAGGAAAGACATAAATTCTTACAAAATGGCTAGCCTCCCCCAAGCTAGTATGAACAAGGGGAGCTCATCATCAAATCACAAAGGCCACCAGCTACGGCCTCTCCTCTCAGAAGGAGGTGGCTCGGATGCGGATCCAGAAACATCTGTGTAGGACGTATTATCTGCAGAATGATAACTACCACGAGAAGTAATGATCCCGGTTGGGTTGCTGGCTCCTAAGGACTGGTACTCTTCTACTTGGTGATCTCCAAAATCACCTCTATACCCCCCAAAACTCTCGACGCCATAGTCGGTTCCACAGTAATCCGGTCCAGCTCGCGGCACACCTGCAGCATAAGTAGTACCATACCCCCCTTCCGGCCAAGTATAAAAAGACGGGTGGGGGCCCTCAGGTCTAATCACACCTTGCCTAGCAAAGTGGTCATAGATGGGGTGCAAAGCAAGCTGCTGGTCGGACTGAATTCTATTAACGGACAAGGTTAGGGCTTTAAACATGGCGGTCACATCGCCCTTAGCACGGGTCGAGTGAGAAGATGATCCTACCTCAGGGCGGCGGGATCTAAGTTGAACATGGGGGTCAATGGGGGTAATATCCCCAACAGGAAGGTAGTAAGTAGGTCAGGGTAAGATAGCCTGACCCTCTTGAAGTTGAGGACGCTGCCGAAGAAATGGAATCTGCTCTACCTCGACGGTCAACTTGACCGAGTCACGACCAGCAATCCTCCAAATCATATGGGGGTGAGAAGCACGAAACTAGTTGAGCTGAACAAAGTAATCATAATCCAACCCATTTCCCATCTCGGTGGGAGGTGTAGTCAATGCCTGAAGGTCGGTGGTGGCTTGGTTAAAGCCACAAACTCGCATAGCAAGGTGAGTGATAAGACCTCCATAGACAATGGCAGTGTTCTTAGGATTAATAGCTTTGGTCAACTGAACAGCAAAATGATACGGTATACTAACAGACCACGGTTCATCACCATCCACGTTCAAAAATTCTCCTAACATTTCTAACTCTACTCGTCTCATCAAATGAGGTTCAGCACGACCCAAAAAGGTCCATCCCCTGAATCTTTGCCAGATTCTAATGGCGGGATGATGGATATGTTGGTGAGGGACATGATCCCAATGAGAGACAGGGTAAGTCGAAATAGCACTCCAAAGCACGCTAACATCAAAGCCTTCCGGAGGTGAGGTAACAGTATTTTCAGTGGTGAGACCAAAATATCTAGCAAAAGTCTCTAAGTTCATATTATAATCATCATTAAACAAGCGAAACCGAACTTGAGGCATAGTGTTTCTATTTCTAGACCGATGTAACTCAAAAGAGCTCAAAAATTCAAGGGTTAATTGAGGGTAGGTCTCATAACTAATGTTCATGCTAACATTCATACCTAGACCCTAAATAACACTTTAACATGCTCAAGAAGTTTCATATGCCTTAAAGAAGAAACATTGAGGAACTTGGTAGCCCTCATACCTTTGCTTTTAAGAACGCACCATTTTTGCCATTGCTCATTAGAGCTAAATTCTACACCCGGAAAGTTAGGATCATGCATAGCATCCCCTTGATTTTCGGGTTGTTCATTCGCTTCAAGCATTTCTATATCTTCCTCTTGTGCTCTACTACTCTCTCCTTGTGTGGAGGTTCTTGCCCTCTTTGATTTCCTTAATGTAGGTGCCATTTTCTACATATAACTAGCATTAAAACACTTCATTAATAAACACATGTGGATAGCATTAGTGTTATAATACTAAGCTTTAAGCACAAATTCAAGTATAGTGACCTTAGTGAAACATTGTCATGCTATCTTTTGAGCACAAATGGATGACATTAAGCATAACAATATGTCAATTAGGTGAGCAACATATACTTGAATCATGAGTTTGGCTACTACCTAAAGGTACTAATGCTAACTTAACATGATCATAAGTTCATAGTATAAAGCATGAATTCAAGCATCATACTACCACTTAAGCATAAGTTGTTAACATATAGCAAAGATGAGTATCCTAATTAGCATATGAGCATCCAAATCATAGTAATCATCCTAATTAATTACTAGAATTCACTCTATAGCATGTAAGAATTATTAGAAATCCAATTTAAACAAGTTTTGCAATCAAAATTAAGAACCCCCAAATTTGAGTTAGGGTTTGTTCATGTTGGATTTCTGAAAAATATAGAGAGATTGAAGTAACTAAAGTAGAAATAACTTACTTGATGATGCTTAGAAATTGCCCTTGATGAACTATAGGAACAAATTTTGTAAGAATAGACTAAGAATTGAAGGTTTTGAGAGAATTTTGAGCTTTGAAATTGAAGAACACGGGTATAAGGCAGCAATCAAAGGGTAGCAAATGGGTTTTATAGAAGAAAATAGAGTAAAACATGAAACATGCAATATACCCAATCGGGTATACAGCAATCCGATCGGGTAAGTTTGCTGATTCGGTTTTTGTTTCTTTTTTCTTTGCCACTTGCTCTTACCTTTGGAATATGTCCTTGCACATACTTACTAACCTCAGTGATCTTGACAACTTGGGCCAAGGATAGCTCCTTCTTGTCTCAATAGGTCCTCCGATTCTAAGTATGAAAAACGATATACTAGATATGCATAATAACAAGTAAAACGAAAAAAATTGCTCCTAACTATTACAACACAAAATCCAAAAATAGTGTCCAAATAAAATAGTCCAAAATAAAAATCATTGTCTAATAAATGAAAGAAAAAAAAATGCATAAAAAAAAGTAAAGAAAAAGACGGGTTGCCTCCCGACAAGCGCATTTTTGAGTCATGCTAGACTATGTTTTGCTATCCCTTCTTAAGCCTTATGAAGGGAATTTAAGCTCCTTGCAACTGGATTCGTCCTTGAGTTTCCACATTTACCTTTTTGCAAACACCTATGGCGATCTTATTCTTCGTCCTTGACGAAGCTCTCACTCTTCCCAAAAGGATTTTCGCAAGGTTTGTCACCGATTGTGACTACCAATGGTTCTTCACTCTCTTGAGAGGTTTGGCTAGAACTTGATAGGGTCAACTCATCTACTCTCTTTTGAAGAGACAAGATGGTTGAAGTAAGTGAGCCTAAGGCAGAACGCATGGTATCTTGGGCTTGGCATACTTCTCTCAACTTGGCATTCACTTGACCGTTTTGAAAAGGTGGGTATTGTGGTGTATGAGTAAATTGGGCTTGATAAACTTGTGGGTGAAAAGGGTTTAAGGGTGTGAGTTTGTTCCCACATCGTTGAGGTACATGCCCTATCCCACCACAAAGTTCACATGGTGTTGTTATTGAGGTAAATGGGTTGAAAACTTTTGGGCGATATAAGGTACTTTTTGGGGTGGTTTCGTTGGATTGAATGGGACAAGCTAAGGAAATGGTAGTGTCAACATCAATTGAAGTTTCAGCTCGACTCTTCTTTCGCTCTCCCCCATTGGGTTGTGAACCTTCCCCTATTTCATTTTGTGATTTAGTTGATGGGTTTGACAAATTGGTTCTAAACCTACGGTGAAAAGCGATGACAATCTCTTCCCACTGCATAGGCCTTGTGGCTTCCTTTAAACGACGGGTGAACCACCATTTTGCTTCTCCCTTTAGTGATAAAGGAAAAAGTGTTTCTCTAATCTCGTTTTGGGTGACTCCCTCCCTCATAAAGGTTTGACACGATTTGCAAAAGGTTTGAAGATGATGTGACGGGTTTTCGTTTGGTTTTCCACTAAATTGGTTACCCTCTATGAGAGCAATCAAAGTCAAATGAACCCTTAGGATCCCACTAGCGAGCTCAAAAACCCGGTACCTTTGATCTTCCCTTGTTAGTACCATTTTTGTCTACCTACAAGAAAAACACAAAAGAGAAAGTTAGTAACGATTTTAGGTACAGTTGCACCTAAATGGTAAAATTGATAAATAAAAACCAACAGTACATAGATAAACAAAACCGTGCTCCCCGGCAACGGCGGAAAAATTTGATCGGTTATCTCGCGGTCCCGATACAAAAATAATTACCCGCACTTAGGCTAACAACATAAGGAATGTAATTAGGGAAGTAGGGTGTCGATCCTCAGGGAGTACGTGTTAACTATGAATTGCTATGGATTGCTTTTCATTTAAGTTCGAGTCATTTTAGGTGGTTGTCTAAACTATTAACATAAAATAGAATGACAAGTATGTAAATGACGATATGTAAATAACAAATATGTAAATTGCAAATGAAAACTCGATCGGGTTGTCACGTACCCGATCGGGGAAACCCTCTGATCCGAATAACAACAACTAAATTCTAACTAAAAACGATATTTAAATGACGATATTGAAAGCCTAACTAACTAAACTAATAAACTAGACAATAATAATAAAGTAAACTATCTAAGAACGAGAATAGAATGACGATAAAGTAAACTAGCTAGATAATAACAAAAAAAACTATTTAATACGGTAAGATAAACTAACTAATCAAGTTGTTATAGTGAAAGAGAAATACATGTAAAACTAATTAAAAGTTTCATTGATACCAACATTAGAATTACTATGATTGACTAGGCCTTGTAGCGGTATATTCCTTTCGAATTCGTACCGACCTTTTAGTGGGTCCTAACGTCCTTTCAGCATGGTTAGGTCACTAAACCCCTATTGGCAGTCCTAATTCCCATCCCAACTCTCGTTATAAAGATAGAAATTGACTAATACAAACAATTGTTTATGGCCACTAAACATAGTTATAGAATTTGGCACAACCAAAGGAAGAAACAACTAGATGGTTCAATTGGTATCTATTCCTCTTTTAATTCATTTAACTCGTGAATCATTTCAATATTACAACTCTATTTATTTTATTTACACAATGCTAATTTTACAATATTAAGTCTAATTTATGTGATCATGTGATTAAGTAAATTAACAAGAAAAAGATGTATGAAATTAAACTATGAAATGTAAATACTAAAGTGATTATGGTGACTATGTTAATAATGATCCTAGTGATTAATTATATGATTATATGATTAGGTAAATTATAATGTGACATGTTAAATAATATTTCGGTTTTAACTAGATTAATCTTAGATTGATTTCCGAACAACAACAATATTATGAAAATGATAATAGTGATATTATAATTCATGATGGTTAAAATTGCATAAGTAAATCAAGGGTAGAGAATTACCGAGTTGGAATATGAGTATATCAGAACGAAAGTAAGAACAGAGATCCAATAACAAAAGCTATGAAAACACTAGAGAAATACTAAGAAATAAACTATATTCTAAAACATGTAAGGAAGAAAATAAACTATAAAATGTGTTATTGTATGAAAGTAAAAAGATGCTAAGATATATAAGATATGAGATGATAATTGTGTGTGATGATCATTGGCTTTTATAGGGATGCATGGCTGCTGATCCCTCGTCCAAATTCGTACCCTATTCAAAGCATTAATGTACTCATTTAAGCTCGGTTGAAGAAGAGCCAAGTAACGTCCTCTTTCAGAAATACCCGATCGGGTATATGGCAATTCGATCGGGTTTTGTGTAAGATGGATTTTCCGTCTTTTCATCTTAGGCACGGAATCCTATGCCTTGGTCTTGGTCAATGCAATACGAAATTGGGCTTGGGCTGATCTTCTCTTGACTTGGGTTGATATTTCCTTTTAAAGTTCAAAGCGAAAATCCAAATTGAGTTCATTCGAGGAAGGATGTAGCGGAATCGTAATCAAATCATGAACTGGCTATCATCAATTCCTTGAAAACTCGTATCCTAGTGTCTTTGCTCCATAAAGTAAGAAAATATAGCAAAACCGCTTCATTTCCTATAAAACGAGTCAAAACACGCAAAACAACTAGTATAGCAATATTAGCTCGTTAATCACTTAACAAAGTGCATAAATCGTATAGAAATCGAGCTAAAACGGGGGATAAATCAGAACGAAATATCACTTATCAGGAATACATCATGAACTTTAGCCAAATTCGGGGGCAAGTCCAACTTATAAGCTACGCCACCAATCCTTTTCACAATATCAAAGGGTCCAATGTATTTCGGGCTCAATTTACCCTTTACACCAAACCTTTTAACACCTTTCATCGGAGATACTTTCAAGAATACTTTATCTCCAACTTCAAATTCCAACGGTCTTCTTCGGACATCGGCATAACTTTTTTGTCGGTCTTGAGCGGCTTTCATTCTATCACGAATGATCTTCACATGGTCAATAGTTTCAACAAGAACATCGGGACCTAAGTCACGAACATCACTCAATTGATCCCAACAAATAGGACTTCGGCATTTCCTTCCATAGAGAGCTTCATAAGGAGCCATCTTGATCGAGGCATGATAACTATTGTTGTAAGAAAACTCCACCAACGGTAGACCCTTTTCCCAACTAGATTGGAAGTCGAGTGCACAAGCCCTAAGCAAGTCTTCTAAAGTCTGGATGGTCCTTTCGGTCTGACCATCGGTAGCGGCATGAAATGCGGTACTCATCAACAATTTACTACCCATGGCTTCTTGTAAGGCCTTACAAAATCTCGAACAAAACCTCGGATCTCGGTCGGATATGATCTCCTTGGGAACACCATGATATCTAACAATCTCATCAACATAGGCTTTCGCTAGTCAATCTAAACTCCAAGTGTCTTTGATCGGAATGAATCTAGCACTCTTAGTTAGACGATCAACAATAACCCAAACGACATCTTTACTTCCAACGGTCCTTGGCAAAGCCATAACAAAATCCATAGAAATAGATTCCCACTTCCATAATGGAATATCCAAAGGTTGTAGCAATCCACCGGGCCTCTTGTGTTCAATTTTCACTTGTTGGCAAGTAAGACATCTTCCGACATAAGACACAACATCGCCTTTTAGATTCGGCCACCAAAATTGTAGCTTCAAGTCTTTATACATCTTATCACCTCCGGGGTGGATAGAATAAGGAGAAAGGTAAGCTTCATCCAGAACTCGCTTTCTTAAGTCAAGAGCATTAGTCACAAACAAACGGTCATGGAATCGAAGAACACCTTTGTCATCAATCTTGAAGTCTTTAGCTTTTCCTTGTAGAAGTTTGGCTTGAATAGACTTGTAGGTAGGATCATCAACTTGGCTTTCGCGGATCTCGCGGAGAAAAACGGGTTCGGCACCATAGCACCAACATAATCAAACCCACGTTCCATGAATTCCAACTTCAACTTTCGAAACTCGACACAAAGATCATTGGGTAATACCCACATAACATTCAATGCATGAGAAGATTTCATACTAAGAGCATCGGCAACAACATATGCCTTCCCTTCATGGTATAGCAACTCAAAATCATAATCATTCACCAATTCCAACCATCATCTTTGTCTCATATTCAACTCCTTTTGAGTAAATATGTACTTCAAACTCTTGTGATCGGTAAATATGCGACAATGAACACCAATAAGGTAGTGTCTCCACACTTTCAAGGCATGAACCACGGCGGCTAATTCCAAATCATGAGTATAGTAGTTCACTTCATGAACTCTCAACTGTCTCGAGGCATAAGCAACCACTTTCCTACTTTGCATAAGTACACAACCCAATCCCATCTTGGAAGCATCACAATAGACATCAAAGTCTACACCATCTTCAGGTAAACCGGGGCGGTAGTCAACCTTTTCTTTAACTCTTGAAAAGCGGCTTCACAAGCTTTATTCCATACGAACTTGGTTTCTTTCTTCAACAATTGGGTCATCGGTCTAGCAAGCTTTGAGAAATCTTTGAGAAATCTACGGTAATAACCAGCTAAACCAAGAAAACTTCGAACTTCTCTAACATCGGTTGGACTCTTCCAATCAACCATAGCTTCAATATTCGAAGGGTCTACCATCAGACCTTCTTTAGAAATTACATGTCCAAGAAAGGACACTTTAGGTAACCAAAATTCACACTTGGAGAATTTGGCAAACCAATTTTGACGACGAAGTACACCCAAAATAGTCCTAAGATGAATAACATGCTCTTCTTCGGTCTTGGAGAAAATAAGGATGTCGTCAATGAACACCACAACACACTTGTCAAGTTACTCACTAAATGTGCGGTTCATTTGATCCATAAAAATAGCGGGAGCATTAGTCAATCCAAATGGCATCACCTTCAACTCAAAGTGACCATATCTTGTACTAAAAGCGGTCTTCGGTATATCGACATCACGAACGGAAATTTGGTGATATCCTAATCTCAAATCAATCTTGGAAAAATTAGAAGCACCCTTTAGTTGATCAAAAAAATCTTTAATTCTTGGCAAAGGATACCTATTCTTGATTGTAATTCGGTTCAACTCACGGTAATCAATATAAAGTCTCATGGAACCATCTTTGTTCTTCACAAAGAGAACGAGAGCACCCCAAGGCGAGACACTTGGTCGAATGAAACATTTCTCAATCATATCATCAAGTTGCTTCCTTAACTCTTTCAATTCGGTTGGAGCCATACAGTAAGGAGCTTTGGCTATGGGTCTGGAACCAGGTACAAGATCAATGAAAAACTCAACATCACGCTCGGGAGGGATCCCGGGCAAGTCTTCGGGGAATACATCAACAAATTCACGAACTATAGGCACATCTTCAATCTTTGGTAAGGAGGTAGTTGTAGAACTCACAATACACAAGTATGCTTGGTGACCCTTTCTTACCATACTCACCAACTTCAATGCGGAAATCAAAGACACACCTACTCGGGAAAGAGATCCCTTATGGGTTATTCTAACTCCTAATGGACTCTTTAACTAAATCTTTTGATCTCTACACTCGAATCTAGGATGGTATAACGCTAACCAATCAATACCTAGGTTTACATCGAACTCTCCTAGAGGAAACTTAAGGAGATTAGCAGGAAAGATAGTACCCGCAATAGAGATTGGAACATTAGGGTAAAGAGTAGAACAAGAGATAATTTCTGCGGATGGTAAGGATATGGGAGTATCCTCACGAGATGTAGGCTCGATAGATAATTTATTAGCATAAGTTGAAGACACAAAGGACATAGAAGCACCGGTATCAAATAGAATAAGAGACGGTTGCTCTAAGATTGAGAACATACCCGTAATTATCTCCGGATAAGCATCGGCTTCGACTCGGCTCAGAACAAAGATAGAACCCTTAGGTTTGGCAATTGGAGGGGGTAACTTTCGATCGGGGCAATCATCATAACTGTGACCACCCTTTTGGCAAAAGAAGCAAACGTAAGGTCGGTTGGAACAAGTCACACCGGGGTGGTGTGGTTGTCTACAACGGTTACATAAGCGACCTTGAGCTTGAGCTTGAGGAGCATAAGGCCTATGAGCCACGTTAGAAGTAGCTCGAGGAATGAAAGGAGCAGGAGCTCTTGTATTTGCATTTGGAGGAGGATAGAATCTCCTCTTGTTGGCATAAGAGTTGGAGGACGACGGAGTAAACGGCCTCTTCCCATATAAATTAGGCCTAGGAGTGAAGGAAGGAGAGGGATTCTTCATCATTGCTTCATCTTTGATAGCCCTCATAGAGTTCTCGGCCCAAAGGGCATCATCATATAGCTCTCCAAAGGAGGTAGAATTTCTCCTCACTTTGCTTTGGATTAAAGCACTAAGCTTGTTGCGGTAGTAGAAAGTCCGGTCTTCATCATCCTTGATGAGGCTTGGAGCAAAATGAGCAAGCTTGTTGAATTGTGTGGTGAAGTCTTGAGCCGTCAAGTCACCTTGCTTGAAATCAATGAATTCCTTTAGCCTTTGTTGCTTGAGTTCCTTGGGATAAAATTGACCTTCAACTAGAGCTTTGAAACAAGCCCAATTGAAATCGTCTTCAAGAGTAGCGGTGGCACTAGTAATCGCCCACCAATTATCGGCTTCCCTTACAAGGAAATGCTTCGCAATCCTCACTTTGTCCTCTTCACGGACTTGGTACAAGTCGAACTGCTTTTCCATCTCCCGAAACCACTCCGAAAGCTCGGTAGGATCCGGTTCCCCACCATATCGTATAATCTTGCTTCTAACAATTTGGCTAGCCACCCAAGCATAGCCTCCTTGATGATTGTCTTCTCTACGAGGAGGGGCTTGCTCCGCATGAGCATTAGCCGCATCTTGTTGATTCTTCAACACTTGCGTAAGAGCTTCTAGCATAACGTTTTCTACTAGTCGAGGTCTAACCATCTTCATAAGAAACAAAAACAAAACAAGTTAATCCTAACACTTAGCATAAACAAATAGACTACCAAGTAAAGTCCTTAACTTCTACCCATCTCTCATTTATTATTTCAAGGCAAGTAGTTTAAGTTTAGGGTTCACGTGTGTGCGTCAGGAGCGTTTAAGCTCTGATACCAACTGTGACAACCCTCGCGAATGCGGAAATAAAAAATAACAAGCATGTGATTTATATAGCGGAAAATACGATGTTTTTAAAACTTTTTACATGCTAAGATAAAAATACGAGGAATGTCAAATAATTACAAACCAAAGTAGAATATACTAGAAAGAGACGAAGTCTTTCAAAATGTTATCCAATATCAAAGTTATTAGCAACTGGCTAAACATCGTCTAGGGGTGATTCATCCAGGCCAACGCCCGCTAGCTCACACCCGAACCCAAAATACAACAAGCAAAATCCATCCAAGTAAGCAACTTATTCATCCATGAAAAACATGAACGCCACAGTCAGTGGGGAGTAACTCTGGGTTCTCCCAGCCATATCACAAATAACGAACTTAAACGGAAATACATAAGTTGAAGCATGCATATATAAATATACATGTGAAATACGAGAAGGATAAATAGGTAATTAAATATGTAAAGATATCGGTACATGAAGTACAAATGCGAAACCATCATATTATAGATAGACTCGGGGATGACACTCTTAGGCAACCATACACTCACTAGGGCTTGCATCTCACCGTTAGCGGCATAAGTTAGATAAGATTGAGACTCGACAAACAAACCATGCCAAGTCATCCAAAGATCACAAATAATCAATTATATAATCATCCATCCAAACGTACAAATATGTTGACAACATCTCTCGCGGTAAATGACACGCACTAGCACCGTGTACATGGCAAGTATGATTAAAATCGCATCAACGGGATGACATTTCCCTGAATGCATACACGATTCAACATTTCGTATATGTAGACTAATTTCCTCCCAGTAGGACAACGATCATAATACGGTCCTAGTCTAAACCTGGCTAGTTTCTCGGAATAAACATTTTCCGATTCGACATGCGATGACATTTCGCATCCAAGACTCGGTCATACATAGAAGCCGAGTACCCCAAATTCGGTAAACCTTCACGAAAGAGGCGGAAAAGAGCACAAGCATCATAACAAGCGGTACGCTACATGCAATGATACCACCTCGCAAGTATACAGCATTTGAAGGCCGAGTCGATCAACACAAAGCGTTCGCCTCCCAACAACGTTGTCATATGCCCACTAATACATGAAATTAAGCAGTAAGGATACACTCCTTGTTTCGACATTCCAGCCTTACGAACGAAGAGGTAGCCGAAGAATGAGAGTACAAAGCACTTTACAATTAGTGCTCAAACCGTAACATGTGTAAAACCGACATAAAGTGGGACATAGCAGAAACCGTCACAAAATATGCGATACAAGCGAATGAAATATCATATATTCGAAACAATAATATTTTAAGTCATTGCGTAAATTTATACGATAAACGAACCATGCGAAATATTATAAATGAAAATATAAGAAAGAATTGCAAAGGGATTGGCAGCGTGTGCCAGCCGGTCAAGGGGACCGGCTGCCGGCTACTCGGCTGGCACCAATGTCATACTTGAAAAACCAATGAAACATCAGCATGATCAAGCCGGTCAAAGGGACCGACTACCGGCTACCCGGCTGGATTTAATATCATACGAGAAAATGAAGGAAGAAATAAGGTGTGTCTCACCCGGTCGGCCGACTAAGACATAATTCATGCACAAAATATTACGTAACATAATTAATATACAGCCACTTCCTAGCCGGTCAGCTGACCGGCTGCCGGTCGGCCGGCTGGGACCAATTATGCACAAAAATCATCAACTTCACTAAGGTTCATCCATATTCATCAACACATATCATCTATCATCAACTAACATTAATAATTATTAACAAAGGATAATCATCATCAACAAAACACAAGTTCTATGAATACTAATCCTATTCCAAATACGATTACTAACATATAAAACACATTAAAATCACGTAATGATATCGAGTAACCTTCACCGTTAAATTTTTGCGTCTTCAATCCTCGTCGAGGTCCTCTTCTATCAAGTAGTAGTCTTTGTCGAGGTCTTGGAGGTCACCACCTACAATTAGACAACAAAAGATGAATATAATTGACCTTTGAGAAAGACGGATAAATTGAAACGTGAGAAAGACGGTAATTTTATTACCAATTAAGATAGAAGACGATGAGAGAGAAAGATTAAGACGAATTTTAGTGAATTTGAGCGAGTAATGAAGGCGTAGCGATGATCTTAAGATCGATCAAGAATGAAGTTAGTTTTTTGGGTGGTTACTTGGTGAGGAAGAAGGAGGTTGAATGTGAGTGAGTTAGGGTTTAAAGAAAAGTATGAGGGAGTAAGTGGAAAACATGAGAAAAAGCCCATAAACGTCTTAAGACGTAACTTACTCGGAATCTCGCGTAAAGTCCGAAAACGAACTCGGAAATTCTAAACTAGACACGGGAAATTTAATTCTAGACTAAAACTAAATTTCGCTGAAAAGTATCCGTAAAATATTTTTACTATAAAATTAGGGTACATTTGCGGGTGTTACATCCGCACAATACCATGTAGCTCTTTCAACGGCACATCTCTTGTTCGTCAATCCGCGTGTTTCTTCAGTTTGGTTTATCTCACCCGCTAATCACCGAGAGCATACCTCGTATCTATTTATACACTTTAATATGGATGTAGAATAACTTGAAATTAATTTTAGTCCACTACTCTTCATAATTCTATGATTATTGTAACTATGAATCATCATTAATAAGATGTTGTTTATACAAGAAGTAGAGAGAAGAAGAGTTATGTGTAAGAGTTTAGAGAGAGAAGTGAATTTGTAATTGTATAAGCTTATGGCAAAGTTAGTTATAATAGTTAGTTTAATAGTTAGTTGGAGTCGGTTTAACTAACTAACCATACACCCAACTAACTCCTAACTAATCCGTAACTAACTAGGATAGCTCAATTCCCCCCTCAAGCTAGGACTTAAGCTGGACAATGCTTGAACATAAGTCCTAGCTTGACAGAGAGATTATGATGCTCATAAGCACGCAATGCTTTTGTCATTATATCAGCCAATTGAAGAGAACTGCTGACATGTTTGGTGCTCAAGAAGCCCTCTTGGTGTTTGTCCCTGACAAAATGACAACCCACATTTAGATGTTTTGTCCTTTCATGGAAAACAAGGGTTTTGGAGATGTGTTCTGCAGCTGAGTTATCAGAGTATAACTGCACTGGTAATCCAAACTAAATCAGCAGTAGTATGAGACATTGATCTGTACACAACCTCTGCTGAACTTCGACTAACTGTTGGTTGTTTATTTTTCTTCCAGGAAACTAATGAAGAGCCTAAGAAAACACAAAACCCTGTCAATGATCTGCAACTATAAGCAAAAAAAGCCAATCCGCATCACTGTAGGCTCGAAGTGCAGGAGAAGACGAAGATGAATAGAAGAGTCCTGTATTAATTGTGCCCTTTAAGTACTTGAGAACATGTTAAGCAGCCATGTAATGAGGCTCTCTAGGTTGACTCAGAAACTGACTTTAGTGCTGAACACTATAGGAAATATCAGCCCATGTCATATTTAGATATAACAGTCTTCCTATTAGCCTTCTGTATTGTTCAGGATCTTGTAATAGTTCTTCTTTATCTATAGACAACTTGAGACCCCTTTGCATTGGAAATGAAACAGGAGTACAATCTTCTAATCCTCCATCTTTCACTATATCTAGAATGAATTTTCTTTGGTGTAAAAGAATTCCATTATTATTTCTGGTAATCTCTAATCCCGGAAAATTTCTTTATGGAACCATCTCCTTAATGATGAATTTCTTATGTAAACCATCCTTCACAGTCTGTATATCTGTGAGATCATCACCAGTAACCAACACATCATCAACATAGATCAGAACAACAAGGAATTTGTGTGTAACTGAATTCCATCTTGTAAACAAACTGTAGTCATACTTGGACAGTGTAAATCCAAGATTAACTACAAAAGTACTAAGCTCCGAGTTCCATTGTCTAGATGCTTGTTTCAGGCCATAAAGTGACCTTCTCAACTTGCATACTTGGTTAGGCTTGGCACTAGTATACCCTTGAGGGGGTTTCATGTAGACTTCCTCATCCAAATAACTGAAGGAAAGCATTGTTGATATCAAGCTGGTGAAATGGACATCTCCTAATAATAACATCTAATGCAATTAAGGTCCTAACTGTAGTAAACTTTGCTACAGGGGAAAATGTATATTTATAATCTTTACCTTTTATCAGGTTATAGCCTTTGGCAACCAGTCTGGCCTTAAATCTTTCCACATTACCATCAGGTTTATATTTAGTTTTATAGACCCATTTACTACCAATGGCAACCTTGTCCTTAGGTGATGAGGTCAATTCCCAAGTATTATTATCCTCCATTGCTTTCAACTCTTGATTCATAGAAAGGACCCATGACAGGCTAAATCACACACCTATCAAAGATGACCAATTGGTATCTAACCAATATAGCTAGAGAAGTCGGGATAGTATCCACATGAAGACTATCCAAATCTATTTGCTAATTAAAGTCTGTCTAATAATGAATTAGGGGTTTTAATATTTATTTTCTAAACTAAAGTAGTGACACATGAAGACTATCGAAATCTATTTCCTAATTAAAGTCTGCCTAATAATGAATTAGGGGTTTTAATATTTATTTTCTAAACGAAAGTAGTGAAGGAAATAGAAATAAAATAGAGAAAAGAGATTCAAATATAATAAGAGCAAGAACAAGGATATCGGGTTACCATAGAAAATAGAAGTTCAAAATCAAGGTCAACGGATCTGTTTCTACTATCGGTCACAAGGGTAATGAAAAGGGCCTCTCGGATTGCTAACCGCCCTAGAATGCTTCTAACGGGCTCTCGCAACTTATTATGGCATTCTAATGTTTGTGACAAGTCTAATCCTTTCTAGGCTCTTGTTCTTAGGTCAGAATTACAAATTTAATTAATCAATTGTGGCCTTTAACTAATTAATCGCTTTTATATGTCGCAATTAACAATAAAGACACGATAAAATCAACCGATCTATCAATCTAATTAAAAACTTTAATTTTCATGAGTCCCCTAAATCCTAACAAGTAGATTTAGCTACTCATGTTTGAATTAATGATAACAATAACAAAATTGAAATAAGGTAGATTCATAATAAAAGAAAGTAAAAGGAAAGAAAGCATAGGATGCAATTAATAAAGAGAAAGAGAGTAGCGATTAAAACTCATTCCAAAGAAAACAAAGGAAGAAATTTAATTAAAATACCAAAGTAGATCCAAAAGTATGCGCAAAGTAGAGAAGAGAAGTTATTTCTAGATGTCAAGTGTCTTCAAAGTTACGTAATTTGTTCCTTACTAAAGGTGCATAACCTAATTTACAAAAGTTCCAATCCTTTTATACTCCTTAGTAAATTAAGAAATAAGTAAATAAAACGAAATCTTATATCCGTGCATCTTAGTAGATCGACATAGCTCGTGGTCGATCGACACTCAGCTTTGGTCGATCGACAAATCATCATGTGGTCGATCGACATATATCATGGTCGATCGACTCAACTCATGTCTTCAAATCCCTGTGTCTAATGGTAGATGTCGATCGACTTTTGGGGTCCAGTCGATCGACTCAAGGATGTGGTCGATCAACTCTAGTGCATACCTTCACTCCCGCTCTTCCAAGTTTGCCTCATGTCTTCCCTTTTGAACGGTTTTCGCTTCTAAATGCATAAATGGGCTCCAACTCATAGAGATGCGCGCCAAATATGTGAATAAACACGTACAAAAAGGCACGCATCAAACCTTCCCAAACTAAACCCTTTCTTATCCCAAGCAAGCAAAGACTTAAGACAATAGATTCAACTAAAGGAACAAAGAATAGTCTCAGAGCTAACCACATTTCTAATCTCCAAACCCATTTAATGCATAAAAGCTAATACCAAACACTAAATCAAACGCAAACGAGTTAAATTAATGACAAAAGAAACTAGACCGTCGACCTTGCAAGACTTGGATATATGAGACTCTTACTGGTCATTCATCACTCATTCAAAGCACATGGTGACAAATTTCGTAATATAGGAAGGAAAATAGTCACTCACCTAACTGCGACCTATAAGAACATGCATGCAATTTACCATGATAAATACCTCTATCGACCGTACATACGCATTCCAAACAAACTGGACCAAGACACATGCCGAGAACTTACATATAGTGTGAGGTGATGTAAATGGGTAAAAAGGGGCAAAATAATTTTGGATATGTGGAGGTAAAGCCAAGCTAGTACAACCGTAACCAAATAATAAACTCATCCACCTTATAAATTAAATTCAAGAATAAAAACGATGCCAAATTTGGCACAATTCAACACACATATCACGACTGTCCAAAATGTATAAAGACGAGCATGGAAGTATAAATTCATTTTTCAACACACAACAACTTTTTTTTTTTCATTATTTTTCTTTTTCATTATTTTTCATTTTTCTTTTTCTTCTTTCGTTTTTCATTCTTTTTCATTTTCACCTTCCTTCTCAAACTAACGACATCTTCTCATTACAAATATGGAAGACCAAACTGACAATTAAAAACGTACCCCTACCAAACAATTAAACTACCTTGACTAAGGAAGGCTAATTTTGGATTGTATTTAAAAATTGGGTCAAAATAGGTCAATTTGGCTAGTGAAGTTCAAGGGTAAATATGAGAAAGGAGGGTTTGCCTCTCCACGTGTGTCACCTTCCAAAACCAAATGAATACATGCACTAAGAGGTAGATGTCCTGCTTATGCAAATTAATGTTTCATGACTTATAAGGAGTTCTACACACATCCTAGATGAAACTGATCGTGAATGTCATCACTTTATGAAGGCTCTAATTCCTTAGAATTTTTAAGTAGGTTGGCGATATCAAGTCAAGTCTATTCGTTCAGCTAATTTTAATCAAAAACTCGTAGATTATGCAATTGATTGTGCAAGACGTCATTAACAATGCAAGGCTTAGACTAGAATAGAAGCATAGTCGCGGTGTCATCATTATTATTTAACCGTTCCGACTCGACCTAAATGCAAAAATAGACATGTTTTTTTTTCATGATTTTTTTATAAATTTTTAAAAAAATTAAATTAACAATGCATGAAGAAATGCAGTAAACATGAAAGCAGAAATGCAAGAAATAATGCTGCTGCAATACAAGAAAGATGCATACCCCCCGAAACCAAATCACACAATGCCCTCCTTGTGTTCAGCAAACAATCAGCATCAACAACATATAGGAGAAAGGGGTACACAAAACGAAAGTGAATACAAATAATGATATACAAGGAAAAGGAGAACCTCTAAGATCCCAAAGCAGACCTCCCCAAAACAGCTTCCAAAATGGGGAGGTCGTAGCCAGATACTACTAACCAGCACTCGTAAGATCCGGATGCTCATCATCGCCCCTGATGCCTCCGTCACCTGTCGCACTGCCCTGCTCAGGTACAGTCGCAGCGGCGGTAGTCGTGCCAGTGGTAGGATAACCACTATCTAGATACCTGTAAAAGGAGGGGTGGGGGCAGCCGGGAGGTGGCAACATCCCGTCTCGAGCATAGGAATCATAGACAAGGACACTACACAACGCATGGTCCCTCTCCATTCTCGCGACGCGAGTGCAAACATCTAATAACAGACTTATGTCACAGTCGTGTGGACTGTTGATTCTAGTAGGTATATGGATAAAGTAACAGTGTTGATGACTGTGGTATGAAAACTAATAAATGGAACAGTCCGAGTGACTGTTGCAACGAACAGAAAGACACGAACAACCATGAACAAGAACAAACGAACAAGCACAAACGAACAAAGGGATAGTTGACCACCTAGACCTATAGATCGTTCAATGGTGGTTGATACTCAAGACCTATTGATTATCAATCAAGTTAAAGTTTTAAAACGCGTCAAACTATAACCTGATTTTGGAACGAAAACGCGTCGAACCGAATAACACAATTGCAAGGCAAAAGTTGAGTTTTTCTTATTGTGATTGAATGAATAAAAACTGAATACAAGAGGCCTATCAATAGGTAGATGGGACCGACCTATACTATCTATGACACGCCTAAAGCTGAATCGAAAACTTAGCAAACTTTCCTAAAATCGACTTTCCTAAACCTAATCTAATTGCCTTGCCTTATTCTGACATTACCTAATCACGACATATGGTAAATATGCTGAAATAATTAAACAACAATAAAATAATATAATCTAGCGTGATTAGTTGTAGCGTCATATCTTTGACCTTCATCATAACCTCATCATCTTTATTTAAGCACACCATTTTTGTATCATCCTCTCCATCTTTAAAGAGAATTGACTTCAATTCTTGTAACATCATTCCACCTGGATAAAAAAAGAACAGTACAAAGAAGAAAGCGATTAAGATGTGGTTTCTAAGTAACCATCTTGCAAATATATTCACGCCATCTTCACCTTCTAGCCTCTTCTTGTTCCTTACTCTGAACTACATAGTCCCCTTGTGCCATCCACCCCTCCTCCCTCCAGGCACAAGTATAGACACATTATCCCGATTCATGTTGTCGAATAAGCACATCAAATAGCAGGTGCCTTCACTGTTGCAACATCCTTTCGTGCCTGAAAATCAACCAAATAATAATCTCGACGCATCTGAATTTCGTTAGCAACGAATATATTCTTGGTGGGTTCAACAAATATTTTAAACTCAAGGCTAAAATCGAATGAATAACACGGCTCTTGGATGTACGTATCAAACACTTCCTCATCTCCATATTTATCAAACAAAGGTGGACGATTGAAATCCACATAAGGGTTTATGTCAAACGGTCCACACACCTCCTTCAATTGCTCTTCTTCAAACTCGTCCTCTATTGCTAGCATGGTTGAACTTGGAATTCTGTTACGGCCAGAATGCCTAGCTCGGGCCGCTTGTGAGGACATTGGCTTTAGAACGACCTTCTTACCACTAAAATACAACGCATACTTGTTACTCCACCCCATATGTGTCACATCTCGATCATATTGCCAAGGACGCCCCAAAATATTGTGACAAGCGTCCATAGGGACTACATCGCATAAAACGTAATTTTCATAGGAGCGCATTGTAACGCATACACGAACCTGCCTTGAAACTTGCGCTTTCTTACCATCATCTAACCAATGTAAATTATAAGGCCTTGGATGAAACATGGTTGGCAACGATAGCTTTGAAACAATCTCACTAGAAGCTGCATTTGTACAACTACCGCCATCAATGATCACACTACACCACCGGTCATTCACTTGACACTTGGTTTGAAACAATTGGTCACGTGGCCCCACCTCAATTGGTACTGATTTGGCTTGCAATGAACGAATAACCAAGGTTGTATCATAGATAGGAGCTTCATAAATCATGACCGGTTCTTTCCCCTCTTCGGTCTCATTGAGGATAAACACACCTCTCAATGTTTCATCTCCTCTTCAAACAAGTCGTCACGAACAGATACCGCTTCACTTAATGTTATATTTCTTTTATTAGGACAAGCATTCTGGTAATATCCAAAGCCTTGACATTTAAAGTATCGTACTTTCATACCATTCTGTTCTTTAGGACTGGCAGCGATTTTAGAAGAAATAGGTGCTTCTACGGGAGTGATCACGGGATTAGAAACACTGTTGGAGATTGAACTTGAACCACTCGTTTCTAACACGTTGGCATTAGACCAAATTGGGGCTCTATTCAAGTCACTCGACCCATATCTCATTTTATCCTGCGCCTCAACTTAAAGACATAATCCGCATAAAGTATCGAAATCAGCGTCAGGATACATCTCGACGGAATTAGCAATGTTATGATTTAAACACCGTAAAAATCGAGCCATATTTTGCTCTTCCCTTTCCTCAAATTTACCCATAAGGAACAGTTTCTCAAATTCATCAATATATTCCGTCAACTCTACCTTCCTTGTAATAAATCTGAAATTTTCCGATACAAAGAAAATTTATACGTTGATGGTACATACCTCTTGTGCAATTTGCCTTTTAAAGATTCCCACGAAGTGATTTTCGTTTTTCCAGCCCTAGCCCTCTTTGTCTTCAAAATTTTGAACCACAAGGAAGCACCTTTATCTAATCTTAAAATTGCATACTTACTGCGCTTCTCATCGTCCAGATCCTTGAAATTGAACATACGATCAATTTTACGTTCCCAGTGCAAATAGTCTTCAGGATTGGTTCCACCAATGAATTCTGGCAACTCCATGATCTTGAATTCGTCTACTTTTTGTTGCTTGAAGCTGGATTGTAGTCCTGATGTCCTAGTACGTAGATAATTGCGTACTTCTGCGAGTAGCGCCTCATCATCAAATTCGGCCATTGAATCAAAACTTGTAATAAGACCGTCTAGATTTAGGAAAATCAAGAGCCAAAGCTCTGATACCTCTTATGATACGAAAATTACTCAAAGAATAAGATTCGTGAAGTTGCAGCGGAAACGGACTTATGTCACAGTCGTGTGAACTGTTGATTATAGTAGGAGTATGGATAAAGTAACAGTGTTAATGACTGTGGTATGGAAAGTAACTGATGGAAAAGTTGGAGTGACTGTTACAACAAACTGAAACACACGATGTGACACCCTCAAATTTGCGGAAAGAAAAAAATATTTAAATACATAACAAAGGGTGTCATAAATAAAAAGGGTCATTACAATACGGAAATAATATTCTACAAAAGAAATATACAAGACGGGAGACATATCTCCCGTATAAATCCGGAAATAAAAAGAGTGTATACTAATATACAAACTATGAACCGAATATAGGTCCAAGGTAAATACTTCGCTCGCTAGCTCGTCAATGTACCCCAAGTATGCATTCACCACCTGTTCGACCGCATTAAATATAAACACGGAAGCCACAGTCAGTGGGGAGTAACTCCGAGTCCTCCCAGCCACGAAATGTCAAGTTTAATGAAACATGAATAACATAAAAGCAATGTATATGAAAAATACAAAACTTTAACATATATGATATGCTTTTCATGTTATGAAACAGATAACTAACAAATAACCTAGCATGTGAAAGCTATCATGTGAAACCGATAATAAACTATAACTCGAGGTAGGGAAGCTGGTATGCTAGCTCAGAGGTTCCTCTCAGAAACATGGCCGTGATACACTCAAACCCTAATCAACACGTAATCATGTGAATCAGTTAACAATCGGTAATCCAAACTCTATCAATCTTAGCCGGCTTGCATCTCACCTTCTAAACCTCATAGAATCATACAAACATGAAAGACCAATCCGTCTAGAAACAGACATAAGTTCTTAGGACCATCGATAGAAGACTTCTGTAACTCGAGTCTATACCACAAGGTAGGAAAACATCCTAGCCCTAGACTGATCAGACCTAGCGACAACAGCTAACCCATTCCCTGTCTCATTACATAACCGGACATGAGAAACTCTACTAGGCGACCCCCTAAGCAGAGATGGCTAGTACTTAAGCTGGCTCCCTTCCCAAAGCGGAACTCTTAGGATGCCATGCCCCGACTTGGAGATAAGCCCCCCAGGCCGTGAAACAAAAGCTATCAAGCAGTGAACTATATACTCGTTAAAGATAGTACGGGCCTATCAATGTCATGGTCCAAGATACTCATTTAGAATTAGAATGGTCAAGACGCCATATACTCCTAATTCTCTATGGGTACTTAGTCAACACGACACCAACCATATAATCAAACAGTCACGGGAAAAACCTCCTATCATGTGACTAATTGCACATAAATCATATTCAAATATCATATCGCCTCATATCTACTAAGGCTCATTCATTCATTCATTAAATAAAACCTTACCTGAAGACAAATCCCCGACCGAGTCCCGCGACGGGTCATCAGTCAAAACGGGGCTGACTAGATCTTAGTTTGACCAAACCCGTTTGGCCAAACCGGCTAGAAACAGAGTCTTAGCCCTCGAGGCTGGAACATAAGAATCATCATATTCAATTCATGTTATTTCATTCTATTTCTAACATGTGAATTATTAAATCATACCACAACCCGCTTGACTTAAAGGATATCAATTTAAACTACCATCTCGTATTATAATTTCTAACATGTGAGAAATAATAATTTAATGAAAAACCTTTTAATTAAATATTTTACTTATTAATATTTCTCACTTGCTAATTATTACAAAACGCGATAAAATTAACGATAACTCAAAAACCGTCACAAGTCTAAGGAAGGGGACCCACGGGGTGATTTGGGCCAACTTGACACGGGCCTGGACAGGGCCCACGGCCTGGTTTGGGCCTGTTTTGGCTGTTTTTACAACTTTACTAAAAACCCGTTTAATAATAATTCCCGCATGCTTTAACATATTTAAACTCGTCAAAACAATAACCAAACAATCAAACATCGACACAACCCAAAGACCAAAACCCGGACCCACCATGGACCAACCCAGACCGGCCTGGACCGGGCCTGAACCGGCCTGGACCGGCTGGTTTTGGGTCCGGTTCACAGCCCACCTCCACGGTTCAACCACCACCAATTCCACATCCATTCTAACATGTTTTTAATTAAAAACATCCATTTTTAAACATCCAATTCAACCATCAATCATACAAAAATCATTATCATGAAGAAATCATAAACATATAACAAGAATACTAACATATTTATAAATTCCTACAACATAATAAAATTAACCACTTATCATGTTACTAACTAAAATCATAAAATCATAATCATATGAACAAAAACTAAAGATGAACCAAAAACTAAAGTAAACCAAAGCTATGTAACATATATTCGTCGAGTAACTCGGAATCGTTACCTTAGCTAGAAAAATCAATTAGCACCCAAAATAAGAAGTATAAACTAAGAAACCCGTCTTCTAATCTTCCCCTAATATATACGAGTCACCAAACTCGTCTTCAAAATCTTCCCCTATAAGAAATGACAAGTAAAACATTATTAGAAGTAAAAATAGATTTTCAATAATTAAAGTGTTGAAAACGATTTTGACGGAATTGAAAATAAACCGTACGTGAAGATGGGGAGCGAAGAGGAGAGTCTAGAAATATAAGTTAGGACGGATTTAATTAAGAAATGAAGATTTTATGAAGGTTTTGCTCAAGAACGATGAAGAACAATTGAAGAACACGAAGAACAATTGAAGAACGATGAAGAAAGTGATATTTAGATCTTAATTTGATTTGTTGAAAAATGAAAAGTTGTTAGTGAGTTATGTTGGGTGAGGGAGCCGTGTATTATAGAGGAAATATGGAGTCGGATTTTGAAATTGTTGTTACGGAATTAACTCGCGTTAAATAATTATATTACGGTAATTGATTAAATATTACGTTAATTATATTAAATATCTAGATATTATGTTATATTAATGAGAAGAAATGAAAATATCAAGCCTATTAGAAGAGGAAAGAGCCGTGTGATGTTGGGTGATATCGGGTCTGATTTTGCTCGATTTGCGTAATCTCCGTTGACGGATCGATAAAGTAACAAATATCTAAGATATTTGTATTAGTTTAATCGAATCAATTAAAATATCCTATTGTGAGTGGAAAACGATGACATGGGCGTGTGACTCATGCCAAAGTCGAGTGTCGATTTTGTTGCGCGTTTTACGATGAGTCGGGAATAGTTAAATGACGTTCGGTTAAAACCGTAAACGTTATTCTTTAAATTCCGAATAAATTCAAAATAATTATATTAAATTATGATAAATCTTAATAAATCTAAATAAAAATAAATCAAAAATATTATTGTTTTAAATAAAATTTCGGTCCTCAAACTTATGAGGCGAGTCGGGAAAAAGTCAACGGAAGTCAAAGTTGACTGAAAAGTCGAGAAAAGTCGAAGATGACTTAAAAGTCAAGAAAAGTTTAGGACGACTTAAAAGTCAAGAAAAAGTCAATGACGACTTTTAAAAAGGCAAGGAAAGTCAAAGACGACTTAAAAAGTCAAGAAAAGTCAAAGATGACTAAAAACGGTCTTTTCATGAAATCTCTCAAAAATTCCAAATACGAACGCGGAATTTCAAAATAAGACTCGGAACAAAAATTCCTATTTTAAAAACTTAAGTTATACTGAAAAGTGTTAGTAAATATTTTTACTAGAAAAATCGGGTACTTTTCGGGTTGTTACAATCACCCCTCCTTTTAAAAAGTTTCGTCCTCGAAACTTAGGAGAAAGAACATAACATATATGTAGGTCCATTTCAAAACTGTTAAAAAATATACTTGTAATATAAATATAGGATCTTATCAATGGAACGGAAGGTTCTCGTCCGCGGTCAAAAACCTCGTCGTCCAAATCAAAGACTCAAAAGATACATTTTCGCATCAATAAATGAGAAAACTAGTTATCGAACGTCTCCAATAACAAGTCTCAACACTCCTTGACGGTAAAATACTTGAAATCATATAACATTTCCAAAGGCTTTTAGTTCAAAACTTTTATAGTAAAGGTAATAACTCCATTATCTATGCCTAAAATTTCTAACTAAGGCTTTTAGTAATCTACCTAAGAGAAATGGTAATCGATAGAAGGAACGGAATATTCGAAAGAATAAATCGAATAGAACGAAAGAAGAAAGAAGGAAATTTACCACCATACTATCTTCCATCTATGAAAATTCCAATGTCGATCGAAACTCGTTACTGCTAACTGCAACAAAATCTAATCCTGAAGAGAGTGCACTATATCCTCAACATTTTCAATCATCCGATTCCTACCAAAATATTTCATAAGCATGACACATCGAGTAACAACTCCCAATTATTCAAATTTCATTAGAATCTTCTAAAGTCCATCGAAACTATTATTGGAAATCACCATCAAAATATTTATAATTAGGGAAACAAGACCGCTAACAACCACAAAGTAAAGGACTTACTATGAAATCCTTTAATCCAATTTATTCCAAAAATTCATTACTCAAACTTATTTACAATGAACCCTCTCATCCTCAAAAGTTGAATCTCGAAACCTCAAAGAGATTAGTCACACAAAACTCGATTCACTTAACTTTTGCCAAACATAGGGCAATGCGACCGTAATAAATTTATTTATCCTTTCCCAACTCTTAATACTTCGGTTTTTGCTTATGTCAATATTCCTCAAGTTGTGTCGTCAAATTCTAATTCCACAAAGTATTTATTCCCGTTAGGGTCCAACATTTAACGACAACAAATTCCCAAGTAACATTAAAAATCACTCAACTTCCTAACCACAACCACAACTATTATTACGCTTATTTCAATCCTCAAAAAGATATTGCAACTTCAAGTTTTCATAGTCTAAAACCACTAGGAGAATGTCATCCTAAGTTTATCCTCAAATCCTCATAATTATCTAAACACGGAACTAGCTTAATAGGATGGTTAGTTACCATATTCGAACTTCTTATTTACTCCAAAATAGACATATCATAAGCATGGTCTTCAAACCAATACTAAACTTCTCAGTCCAAAAGACTAAATTACTAATGAGTTAAGAAGTAATAGCCAACTCATTCGACTTTACACCATCGAATATCATGAACTATTTACTCACAAGTCATGACAAGCATCCAACAATAAAATCATTAAACATACCTTACCACACCTTCCTCAAGGATACCAACTCTCACCACCATATGGTGAAACTAGATCTATACCATTTTCCTCAAATCACAAGTTCATTCTACCTAACACTAATATTCCACAAAATTTAAAGTTCTTCCTACTAAGTATAGTATACCCCAAACAAATGGGTATGACATCCTTAAAAAAAAATTACAAAAGGAAGGTAAGGGTACCAATGGTAAGATGGAGGAACTATCAAGAGAAATTTCCAAGAGGCAATTAGGTTGGAGGAGAAAGAAGCACCTAGATAGAAGGAAGAGGGCATAATATTATAAGGACGAGAGAATTCATAGAGGAAGAAGGAATTCACTTCAATTAGGCTTATAAATCTTCAAATCTTCGGTAGAGGATACTCCTTCTAGGTAACACATATTCCACCCTAAGGCGTAATATTGCTCCTAGCAATTTGGCTATCCACCCAAGCATAGCCTTCTTGGCAATTGTCTTCTTTATGAGGAGGGACCTGGTTGGTAGTAACAACGATCTCTTCTACACGAGGTCCAACCGTCTTCATAAGAACCAAAACAAATTAAGTTACTCCTAACAATTAGCATAAACAAATAGACTACAACATAAATCCTAATCTACCCATCCTACCATTCGATCTCACCAGTTCATTATTTTATTAAGGTCAAGTTATTTTATACAAGGGTACACAAACGTGCGTCGGGAGCAAAAATGCTCTGATACCAACTGTGACACCCTCAAATTTGCGGAAAGAAAAAAAATAATTTAAATAAATAAACAAAGGTGTCATAAATAAAAGGGTCATTACAAAACGGAAACAATATTATACAAAAGAAATATACAAGACGGGAGACATATCTCCCGTATAAAGACGGAAATAAAACGAGTGTATAATAATATACAATCTAAGAACCGAATATAGGTCCAAGGTAAATTCTTCGCTCGCTAGCTCGTCAATGTACCCCAAATATGCATTCACCCCCTGTTCGACCGCATTAAATATAAACACGGAAGCCACAGTCAGTGGGGAGTAACTCCGAGTTCTCCCAGCCACGAAATGTCGAGTTTAATAAAACATGAATAACATAAAAGCAATGTATATGGAAAATACAAAACTTAAACATATATGATATGCTTTTCCTGTTATGAAACAATTAACTAACATATAACCTATCATATGAAAGCTATCATGTGAAACCGATAATAAAATATAACAAGAGGTAGGGAAGCTGGTATGCTAGCTCAGAGGTTACCCTGTAACGTGGCCATGATACACTCAAACCTAATCAAACACGTAAAATCATGTGAATCAGTTAACAATCGGTAATCAAAACTCTATCAATCTTAGCCGGCTTGCATCTCACCTTCTAAAACTCATAGAATCATACAAACATGAAAGACCAATACTTCTACAAACAGGCATAAGTTCTTAGAACCGTCAATAGTCGACTTCTGTAACTCGAGTCTATACCACAAGGTAGGAAAACATCCTAGCCCTAGACTGATCAGACCTAGCGAAAACAGCTAACCCATTCCCTGTCTCATTACATAACCGTACATGAGAAACTCTGATAGGCGACCCCCTAAGCAGAGATGGCTAGTACTTAAGCTGGCTCCCTTCCCAAAGTGGAAACTCTTAGGATGCCATGCCCCCGGCTGGGTATCAAAAGGCCCAAGCCAGTGACACAAAAGCTATCAAGCTGTAAACTCCATATGCTCGTTAAAGATAGTACGGGCCTATCAATGTCATGGTCCAAGATACTCATTTAGAATTAGAATGGTCAAGACGACATATACTCATAATTCTCTATGGGTACTTAGTCAACACGACACCAACCATATAATCAAACAGTCACGGGAAAAACATCCTAACATGTGACTAATTGCATAAAATCATATTCAAATATCATATCGCCTCATATCTACCAAGGCTAATTCAATAATTAAATAAAACCTTACTTGAAGACAAATCCCCGACCCGAGTCCCGCGACGGGTCATCAGTCAAATCGGGGCTGACTAGATCTTAGTTTGACCAAACCCGTTGGATCAAAACGGCTAGAAGCAGAGTCTTTATCACATAGACATAAAATCAACATATTCATTACATGTTATTTTATTACTACTTCTAACATGTGAATGATCATATTATACCCAAAAACCCGCTTGACTTAAATGATAACCAATTAAACTACGACCTCGTCTTATAATTTCTAACATGTGAGAAATAATAATTTATGAAAAACCTTTTTAATTAAATATGTTACTTATTAACATTTCCCACTTGCTAAATATTACAAAACACGATAAAAATGACGATAACTCAAAAACCGTCACAAGTCCCAAAGTGGGACCCACGGGCTGAGTTGGACCGGACCCCACATGGGCTTAGATGGGCCCCACGGGCCTGTTTTGCTCAAAATGGCTGTTTTGCTTTAATTTTTCTAAAACCGATTTCTAATATTTTCCCGCATGCTTAACATAATTAAAAACCGTCAACACAACAATTAAACAATCAAACATCGACACAACCCAAAGACCAAAACCCGGACCCACCTTGGACCAACCCAGACCGGTCTGGACCGGCCTGGACCGGCTGGTTTGGTCCGGTTCAGCAACCCCCACCACGGTTCACCCACAAACAACCCCAAATTAATTCAAACATGTTTTTAATTATCAAACTACCATTTTTAACAACTATCATACAAAAATCATGATTAAAAATAATTCATCCAAATTCCTTAAGAACACTAACATATTAAAATTTTCTAAACAACTTAAAAATCATAACTTATTAAAAATCATCAAAATTCTTCAAGAACACTAAACTTGTTAAAATTTCCCAAACAGCATAAAAATCATAACTTATTAAAAATCATCAAAATTCTTCAAGAACACTAAACTTGTTAAAATTTCATAAACAACATAAAAATCATAACTTAATAAAAATCATCAAAATTTATCAAGAACACTAAACCTATTAAAACTTCCTCAACAACATAAAAATCATTACTTATGGAAAAATCATAAAAATTCATAAAACATAATAATAACACTCCTTAGCATATTACTAACTAAAAATCCATACATCATAAAAATATGAACCAAAAATAAAGATGAACTAAAATCAAAAGAAACAAAACTAAAGGCTATGTTACTAATTAAAATCATAAATACCATAACATGAGCCAAAACTAAAGACTATGTGACATTAATTCGTCGAGTAAAACGGAATTGTTACCTTAGCTAGCCAAAACAATTAGCACCAAAATAATAAGAAATATATATAATAAGAACCCTTCTCCTAATCTTCACCCAAAATATACGAGTCTCCAAACTCGTCTTCAAAATCTTCCCCTATAAAAATATGACAAGAAAACATTATTAGCACATAAAACTAAATTTCTCATAATTAAAGTGTTGAAAACGATCTTGACGGAATTGAAATTAAACCGTACGTGAAGATGGAGAGCGAAGAGGAGAGTCTAGAAATATAAATTAGGAAGGATTTAATTAAGAAATGAAGATTTTTATGAAGGTTTTTCTCAAGAACGATGAAGAACAATTGATGAACGATGAAGAACACGAAGAACGATTAAAGAAAGTGATATTTTGATCTTTATTTGATTTGTTGAAAGATGAAAAGTTGTTTGTGAGTAAGGAAGAGTGGAGTTGGCCGTGAGGTTATAGACAAATAAAGATGTCGAGTTTTGAAATTGTTGTTACGTAATTGACTCGCGTTTAATAATTATTTTACGGTAAACGATTTAATATAATTAACGATAAAGTTAATTATAACAAATATCTAGATATTATGATTATTGTATCAAAAGTAATGAAAATATCAAGGCTATTAGAGGACTTTTGAGCCGTGTGGTATGGTGAGCATCGGGTCTGTTTTTGCTCGATTTGCGTAATTTTCGGTAACTGATCGATAAAGTTGAAAATATCTAAGATATTCTTATTAGTTTAATCAAAAGAATTAAACTATCTCATGTGAGTGGAAAACGATGACATGGGCGCGTGACTCATGCCAAAGTCGAGTTTCGATTTTGGTGCGCGCATTACGATGCGTCGGGAATAGTTAAATGACGTTTGGTTAAAAACCGTAAACGTTATTCTTTAAATTCCGAATAAATTCAAAATAATTATATTAAATTATGATAAATCCTAATAAATCTAAATAAAAATAAATCAAAATATAATTTTTTTTAAATAACATTTCGGTCTTCAAAATCGCAAGACGAGTCGGGAAAAGTCAACGAAAGTCAAAGTTGACTGAAAAGTCGAGAAAAGTCGAATATGACTTAAAAGTCAAGAAAAGTTTATGACGACTTAAAAATCAATAAAAAGTCAATGACGACTTTAAAAAGTCAAGAAAAAGTCAAAGACGGTTTAAAAGTCAAGAAAAGTCAAAGATGACCAAAACGGTCTTTTCATGAAATCTCTCAAAAATTCCAAATACGAACGCGGAATTTCAAAATACGACTCGGAATAAAAATTCCTATATTAAAAACTTAAGTTTTACTGAAAAGTATCCATAAGCTATTGCTTAAGCAAATTGGGTACTTTTCGGGTTGTTACAATCACCCCTCCTTTTAAAAAGTTTCGTCCTCGAAACTTAGAAGAAGGAACGTAACATATATGTAGGTCTATTTCAAAACTGTTAACAATATATTTGTAATAAAATACGGGGTCTTATCTACGGAACGGCAGGTTCTCGTCAGCAGTCACGAATATCGGTAGAAGGAACGGCATCTTCGAACGGCTAAATCGAATAGGAAGAGGAAAGAAAGAAGGAAATTTACCTCACGCAAAGAGCTCGGGATATTTAGCTAATATTTTAGCTTCGGGTTCCCAAGTTTCTGATTCGACGTTTCCACAACGCCAAAGAATACGAACTAAGGGCACCACCTTGTTTCGGAGTTGTTTGTTAGCCCTTTCAAGTATACGAATCGGCCTTTCTTCCAAAGCCAAATTAGGTTCCAAGTCCAACACTTCTTCTTGAATAATATGACTTGGATCACTGATATACTTCTTCAATTGCGAAACATGGAACACATCATGAACTTTGTTCAAGTTCGGAGGCAATTCCAGACGATAAGCAACAGGACCAACTCTTTGAAGCACACGAAACGGCCCAATATATTTAGGACTCAACTTCCCTTTCACTCCAAACCGTTTCACTCCTTTCATTGGTGATACTTTAAGAAATACCCGATCATCAACATCAAACTCAAGTGGTCGACGACGAACGTCGGCATAGGATTTCTGTCTATCTTGCGCGGCCTTCATTCGCTCTCGAATGACTTGAACTTGATCAATCGTTTCAGTAACAATGTCGGGACTCAACACATGATCATCTTGCACTTGATCCCAACAAACAGGACTACGGCATTTCCTACCGTATAAAGCCTCGTATGGTGACATCTTGATAGATGCATGATAACTGTTGTTATAAGAAAATTCCACCAAAGGCAAACACTTCTCCCAAGATGTATGAAAATCTAAAGCACAAGCACGAAGAAGATCTTCCAAGGTTTGGATCGTTCTCTCAGTTTGACCATCAGTAGCGGCATGAAAAGCTGTGCTCATCAACAATTTACTACCCATGGCTTCTTGCAAAGCTGTCCAGAATCGGGAACAGAATCTCGGATCACGATCGGAAACTATACTTTTAGGTACTCCATGGTAGCGCACTATCTCATCCACATAAGCACGGGCTAAGACATCGATACTCCAAGTCTCTTTAATAGGCACGAATCTGGCACACTTGGTTAGACGGTCCACAATAACCCAGATGGCATTCATTCCCCTAGACGTTTTAGGTAACGCCATCACGAAGTCCATAGAAATAGACTCCCATTTCCACAGAGGAATCTCCAAAGGCTGTAATAAACCTCCGGGTCTTTGATGTTCGATCTTCACCTTCTGACAAGTAAGACATCTACTAACATACTCCTTTACTTCAATCTTCATCCTAGGCCACCCGAATTGCGGTCTCAAATCTTTATACATTTTGTCGCCACCCGGATGAATAGAATAAGGAGAAAGGTGAGCTTCATCAAGTATTCTCTTCCTCAACTCGGCACTTCTCGGAACAAACATTCGACCATGGTAACGAAGGTAGCCATCATTATCCACCACACAATCATTAGCTTGCCCAAGTAGAATTTTTGATCGAATGGCGATAAAAGTAGCATCCTCCGGTAAACAAGTACGAATCTCTCGATAAAAATCAGGTTCCGCGGTAAAAGCACCAAGATAATCAAATCCTTTCCCAACGAACTGTATCTGAAGCTTCTGAAATTCGGTTACTAGTTCATCGGGTAAAGTACCTAGAGCATTTAATGAATGACTAGTCTTCCTACTCAAAGCATCTGCCACAACATTTGCTTTTCCCTAGTGATAAATCAACTCAGCATCATAATCATTCACCAACTCTAACCATCTTCTCTGCCTCATGTTCAACTCTTTCTGAGCTAAAACCATGCACCTCAAGCCTCTATGATCAGTAATATTCGACAATGAAATCCAATAGATAGTGTCTCAAAGTTTTTCAAGGCATGTACCACAGCTGGTAACCAAGATCATGAGTGGGTTAAGCACTTCATGAACCCTGAGTTGTCAAGAAGCATAAGCAATGACCTTTCTATTCTGCATCAAGACACATCCCAAACCATGCTTTGAAGCATCACAATATACATCATAATCCGCTTCATCATCTGGTAAAGTTAAGATCGGTGCGGTAGTCAATCTCTTCTTCAACTCCAAAAAGGCAATTTCACATTCATCGGTCCAAATATACTTTGCTTCCTTCTTTAGCAATTGAGTCATCGGTCTTGCTAATTTGGAGAAATCTTTCACAAACCGACGATAGTAACCCGCTAAACCAAGGAAACTTCGTATCTCGGACACATTTTTCGGACTTTTCCAATCCACAACCGCCTCAATTTTAGCTGGATCGACCATAACACCGTCTTTGGAAATGACATGACCAAGGAAGGATACCTCAGGCAACCAAAATTCACATTTGGAGAATTTAGCATACCACTTTTGGCGTCGAAGAACA
>JAIUZE010018231.1:0-11193 GCA_022085475.1 Heliosperma pusillum
GTATAATATTATTTCTTTTTTTTTATGAACCTTTTTCTTTAAGACACCTTTGTTATGATGAATATATTTAATGGTAGGTTCCGGTTTTAAAATTTACCGATTTTCACTAAAGTGAACCTATTAAAAACGTATTCTCATCTTTTATTTATTTAAATTACTTGTTTATCTTTCCGCAAATTCGAGGGTGTCACATATTTGAAGTAGATCTTGCTTGAATTGTTTCTTTAAAGTTATAACCAAGGTAGCTATAACTTTTAATATGATCTTCCAAAGTTATACTTGAAGTTCTTATAACTTTGTCTCACAGAACTTGTCAAAGTTATGCCTGAAGTTCTTATAACTTTGACCTTCTTTCTTGTAAATGTTGTTAGCTATGATAAGACTAAAGCACACAACTACACGCATATGATATATCAAGTAAAGCACATTATCAAGTAAACACATGTCATTATCAAAACTATAAAATAGGTCCAACACCACCCTTTGTGGGAAACACAGAAGTCGATCCCTTACCAGTTCTTACTGAAGCTGAAAAGCGACTCCAATACCTGGAGGAGAAACTAATGTACCGCAAAGGGGATGAAATCTACAGGGAAAATACTCGCTAATATGAAGCCGTAAGTACTCAGTTGCCAACCAACTTCAACATGACTGGCATCCCAAAGTTCAAGGTGCACGGGAACCCTTTAAATCACATTCGTGCCTTCAAAGATTATATGTCTATCAAAGGCATCAAACCCAAGATGTTCCAAAGGATCTTTCCTTCATCTCTCGACACCATTCCTAAACAGTGGTTTTATTCTCTAGAACATAAGAAAATTGCAACCTAGGATGATGCCGCATTTGAGTTCGCCCAGCAGTACGCGGAAAATGCTTAAATTCAAGTCAATATGCGTACTCTAGAGGTTCTTACCCAAAATGAGAAAGAAGGTTTCACCGAATTCCTAAGTAGGTGGAGCAAGACTAGCACAAAACTTGTTGAACGTCCAGATGAAGCTACTCTTGCGGAAACGTTCGTGGACAATTGGACACCACTTTATGCAAACCCCCTGAGATACCAAAATATAAAGTATTTAAATGACTTAATTATGCTAGGAACAAGAATTGAGGACGACATCTAAAAGGGGCTATTTGTCTTCACTATATTAGCATTTGTTGATAAATAGGACCATCCTAGTCCTCTTTGAATTGCCAAAAACATAAAAAAAAAAAAAAAAAAATCAGAGGCACATGTATCTTTTATTAGTCACTTCTTCTACTTTTTACCCTTAACTAGTAGAATAGATTCAAAATATTTTAGGTCGTATCTCTTTGGTGTATTTACCACTTTTTCCACTTTTAGAATAAGCCTTAATGAGGGCGTGCATTTACCAGTTTTTCCATATCTTGTGGTGTGAAAATTCCTTAATCGCCGCGTCTCTAGGTGACCTCTAGGTTTGGAGACTCCATTTTTCTACCCGATTCGTCAATTCCTATATTTCATATGACTACCAGATAAAGACAAACTGCGTACTAATCCAAACAATTTATATCCTTACAATGGGTGCTAGAAAACTAGTTCACCCGATCTTCAAACCAAAATTTTAGTGCAATCGTGCCTAAAACTATTAAAAAAAAAAAAAAAAAATAGTCATATGAAATATAGTTTAACAGTATATAACAAGGCAGTCTGGGGAATGATATCAATCTAGGATTTCCTAATCCTCGTCAGGTTCTCTTTTCGAGACACAAATCGACATTGCCGCCAAATAAGCACACTTATTTAGAGAAATCATTTCACTCCTCTATCTTTTCCATTATTTCAACACTTATACATTTCTTTATACAAAACCTCTTTTCGCACACTCCATTTTCGTTTTGCACCAGTTTAGGCCACCAATATGTTACATGTACATTATGTGATTAGTATGTAATTTCGGCAGCTTGATGGCAGAAACCGCCGTCTACTAAACCTTTTTTAGAGTAACCTGCAGGAAAAGAGAACACCCAACAGCAAAAGCACTCAAATATATACATCAAATTGAGGGCTCTCGCCCGAGACAAAATCAAAATCCAAGTATACAAAAACAATCCAAAATGTAAAAGTCAACGACAAAACAAAGGACAACTAATCCTCATCGCCACCCAACTCGGCTACAGTCGCCTCAAGAGCGGCGATCTCAGCATCCCTCAACAGACGAGCTGTCTCCTCATGGGACTCCGCCAACTTCCGCTCCAGGTTTCTCTGTGAAGAAGAGCCTTATTTCAATCATTTGAATTCAAAATACATGAAGATACGATAAAGGTAGAAAGGTAATGAGCGGTTCATACCTGTCGATCCCGGCCTCCTAAGAGCGCCTCGATGGTCGTACCCCTAAACCGGGTAAATAACAGTGAAATCAAATGTATTCTTATGCAATAAAAATAATGAAGATAGCCGAAGTTAGAGGCTTACCCTCCTCACTAGATGCTTCCACTCCTCCAAGCCAATGTCGGTCACCGCCTCGCTAAAATCGCGGAGCTACGAAATCGTCGTCAAAACGGTCGCGTCGGTGTACTCCAGCACCTCAGGGTAAGCTGGGCGCTTGACGCCTGCCACCTCGATCTCCTGCAAAAATTCAAAAAAAATTTTAATTGACGATCGTTCGTCACTTTTTAAATCAATTCAAATAAACCGTTAATTAACGATCGTTCGTCACTTATCAAATCAATTCAAAAAACTATTTTATTGACAATCGCTCGTCACTTTTCAAATCAATTCAAATGACTCTTTAATTGAAGATCGTTGGTCACTTTTCAAATCAATTCAAAAAAGATTTAATTGACGATCGTTCGTCACTTTCAAATCAATTCAAAAAAATCATTTATTGACGATAGTTCGTAACTTCTCAAATCAATTCAAAATGCAACAAGAAACAAGCAATGCTTGGGACCCACCTTTCGGACATACAATCCGTGGGCCCGTCTTTTATCATCAAAATGTTGCTCGCCACAACCGAGCAGATCCCCTAGAATGATTCGATCCTGACATAGTTTTCCGTATACCCAAGCCTTGATAAGCTTCAAAACCTTCACATAATATTCTCATCCCAGCGGGACACTCCTTTCAGACATACAAGCCATGGCCCCGTCTTTTATCATCAGGATGTCGCTCGCCACAACCGGGCGGATATGATATCCAGTGCAGCAGTACTCTGCAGATTTCTTTCAATATATGTTTCCCCGAAGAGAGTTCGCCTAAGGACAGAGACATGTAGATTCACACATATGATATCCATTCAAACGGCTGGCGAGCCTCATAACGCACCCCATTCAAACGGCTGGCGAGTCTGATGACGCACCCCATTCAACAGGTTGCGAGGCTCATAACGCATCTCATTCCAAATAAGAAGATGCCTCAGGTATGACTCCTTCTTATGGCTGGCAGCGTTTATACGTAGTCTAGTAGACTTTAAACGACTCTATCTAATGGTCGATAGACTTTAAAATGTTCCCGACGACAAGTATTTTGTTCAGACCCTTTGAACCGCCTCGCATCGCTATAGTCATCAGGTTGTAATCTTCGATTGACCTGGTGGCTATATTTTGACTTTTTCCTTGTCCAAGCCTTAGGCAAACTGAGGCTCTGTAGATACCTCGTTTCTACACCTTCCGCCAACCATCCAGTGATGATTGGCCCGCAAGTTTGGTACGCGAAATGATGTATCAAAATTTGTAATTTTATCTTCAAGTGATAGCTCAAACACAATAATTTTTCACTGGAGAGATTGTTTTGATTTTTGACATTGTGAATTTGTATTAACTAGATTTTTTTTTATCTTGTCTCGTGAATTTTTGAAAATATTTGAGAGTTTTGATTTGAAATTGTTGGACTATTTTTTTTTTCGATTTTTCTACAGGGCACCCCTATGTTTTTTCGAATTCTACGTGGTATCCCTTAGTTTCTAAAATTATCACTGATACCCCTATACTTAGTAAACTACTAAAAATCGTGTTTTAAAACAGTTTATTTTTACAAAGAAAATATGTTTATGATTGTATAAATGATATTTATGATAACGACATGCAAAATTATTGTCAATAGATCAATATAAAGTGCATAATATAAACGTTTAAAACAGACATATTAGTGTATTATGGGTATTTTGAGAGGTTTTCATTAAGTTTAAGGGTATCATGTATATTTTGAAAAAACGAGGGGTACCAAATAGAATTTAGAAAAATACAAGGTTACCATGTAGAAAAACCCTTTTTTTTTAAATAGTTTTAGGCACGATTGCACTAAAATTTTTGTTTGAACATCGGGTGAGCTAGTTTTCTAGTACCCATTGTAACGGTATTAAATTGTTTAGCAATGTATGCAATTTGTCTATATTTGGTAGTCATATGAAATATAGGAATTGACGAATCGGGTAGAAAAATGGATTCTCCAAACCTAGAGGTCACCTAGAGACGCGGCGATTAAGGAATTTTCACACCACAAGATATGGAAAAAGTGGTAAATGCACGCCCTCGTTAAGGCTTCCTAATACGTACCCTCACCCCTTACTCTAGATCTTTGTGAACACCCATGTTCATCTGCATCCACGAGAGTCATTCTACATATAGAATTCTAAGGGTAACGAGTTCTTAGTGTTCATGTCATCACTTTGTGTCTTAACATGTCATAAAGTATTCGAACGGTTCCAATTTCTCATAAAAATTGATGGCAACTCCACAAATACGTATTTTTACGCTTGTCCTCATAAGCGCGCCCCTCCGTGGTCCCCCCGTGGACCACAGTTTGGCGTTGGGGGACAACAACCCGGTGTTCTAACAAGATGGAGAAATCACTTCGCACAATTTTCTATATTATACAAAGTTCTTATAAATGCACTAGTAGTACCCGCTTCTACCGTTGTGTCAGAGTCTGCTTTTAGTGCGGGTACAAAAGTTCTTGATGAAAAGAGATCAAGTTTGCACTCAAAACCGTCAAAATGTGTGTGAAAAAAAGGTTGGGCCCAAGTGAAAAAAAGACGTAAAGGAATAAAGATGAAGAATAAGAAAGTTCAATGAATGATTTAGTGTAGGAAATATCGGTATATTTCGTCATTAAATTACGGATTATAACGAAACTATAGTATATGAATTACGAGTCATAAATGAATTGCATAATATAAAATTATAATGAATCTAGAATTAACCTTTTGGTCCTAGCAAATTTGGCCTATGAACAATATCGAAATCGATATTCTCCTAATTGTTGCACCCAAGATGCTCCGAGATATGCCTTGCTTGTGCTAGAATTTTAGAGAAAAGTTACTGCTAACTTTTCTTTTGTGATGATGAATGATAGAGAGAATTAGAGAGAAAAATCAGAATTTTTCTTGTTGCTCTCTATGTGTTTCGGCCGTGTACCTCTAGAGTTAGAAGGAGAAGTCTTTTTCTTTCTTTTAACCCTCTTGTTATTAGGTTTTTGACCTAGTTACCATAAGAGAATAATAGGATATTTTTCTCTTAATTTTGTCTCTTATTAGCCGAAAATTAGGAGGGAAAATGACTATTTTTTTTTCTTTCCTTTTTCGGATATATTAGCATGTAATATAATATATCCGTTAACTATAAATATCTGTATATTTATAATTTGCTAATTAAATATAACATTTTATGTTTAATTACGAATTAACAATTTAATTCGTTTAAGCTTATATTATATACATTGATTAAATATAACGATTTATATTTAATTACGAATTACATTTAATTCGTCTCAGCTAAAATTATTTAATCGTTATTAAATAATCGTATCAACATTACATTGACTAACCTTTTAGTCATATACATCGACTAACCTTTTAGTCATTTAATAAGGCATCAATGTGATTATATTATTCATATAATCACATCTCTCAGGCACACCCTTTAGGTGTGACTTTTAGGGACCAGTTGATCACCGCCATTAAAATGACAATAACGTCAAACTCCTAGCAAGCCAACTGTTATCGATAAACGTTAATCAACTGATAAGAATACTAAGTATACCATGTGAACCTGTAAGAGATTTATTCATGTTATCACACTAACTGTGGAGGACAGTAGCTCCAACAATCTCCCACTTGTCGTTACAAGTATATGTGCGATAACCCGATTCTCATATCCATAAATTTCTCCCACTCAATGTAAAACAATTTGCAAAGTTCATATTTACAAAGGTCGCATTTTACAAGCGATCAGTATCAAGAGTGGTTTTCCCGACTAGAGAGTAACTTAACTGATAAACGAATCATTATTCGAGCATGGCCATGCATTTCAGTTACAACTCCTCGAGTGGCCTTGAGAAATAACAAAACCTGATAAAGGTTGGATATTTTCCTCAACTCGAATCCTGCAGATACAAGCACAGTATGAAATGACCCAGTAAAAATCTACTTAGCCTCCTGTTACGGTCGACCATGAGAAAGAAACCAAAGTCACCCAAAAACTGCCTTAATCTCAAGAGACAGTCGATAGTCAAAAGAATCGACTCTTAGGAACACTATGGACGTCCTATCCACGACCTGGCACCGAATGTTCTGAAACATTTAGGACTCCATAACGTTGTCACGATGTCCTACGAGGTATCTTTATAACTCGTATCTGTGATCGATCAGTCAACCGTTTGACTTATGGCTCGTTGAACCCACCATCAATCAACTTCACAGTATAATTGCCAGAGTTATCAGCTCATGTTGGCGATTACGGACCAAAACAATTATAATGTAATTCAGTTCACTTTGTGGTGTTCAATGTTATCGTACAATCCACATGAAAAACAAAATATGAAACAATACGATGATGTTATAAATAGTGCATGAAAAAGATACATTTATCTAATCCACTTAAAACATCTACTACAACTTAGGAACACGTTTAATGCCCATGGAAATAACGTGCCCTTCATGCTTATCATATTTTAACGGTTTAGTGAGAGGGTCCGCGATGTTGTCATCCGAAGCAATCTTGTCAATCACTATCTCCTTTTTGCTCCACGTAATCTCGGATCATGTGAGCCTTCCGAAGTACATGTCTAGACTTGTTACTGGACTTAGGCTATTTAGCCTAGAAGATGGCACCTCTATTATCACAATAGATGGTGATAGGGTCATTTGACAGGGTTGTCGCGTACCCTTATCAAAGATAAATAACCCAGACTAGGCTAACAACAAATTAATGTAATTAGGGAAGTAAGGGGTCGATCTCGGGGAGACGGGAGATACTTGTGAATAGTTATGGTTAGAGCTCTATCTTGTACGATTGGCGAATGTTTGTCACTAATTACTAAATGCTATAAGGAAAATGAATCAATGCAATAAACAAAACAATCTAGGGAAGTAGGTTCACACATGTAGATTAACATATTGATGAAATTGGATTTAGGATATGCAAATAATTCAATGTGAGTTCGTAAGAATGATGTGTTCATTACAATCATAGATCAGATGGTCTAGCAGGCGTTTAGGCGATTTACTAGGTCTTAATCTACCATGTCATGCTTTGTCTATTCAATTTACGTATCTCTACCTTGGAAAAGAATTCCATTTTAGTCAATGATTTTGGCCACAAATCGTCAACTATCGTTATAGTCCAAACATGCAAAGACACAACGTTTTAAAGACACAATTTCTTTTATCCAATTATCATCTTTTAATCAATCTAACATGGCTACCCTACACCCTAGAAAGGTGACTACTTATGCATGATTAACAATGAAAGGGAAACTAAGATTATAAAACTAAGAATGATAAACATGATAAAGGAAATACTAAAAGAAAATGAAACTATAATGTAAAGACGAGAATAAAGATTACCGGAAAGGATAGCAAAGATTGAAATGGATTAGGAACTTGAATAGGAAATGCAAACCCGGAAACTTGAGTTCCAATTACAAGTAGAACCATACAAACCTAGAACTAAACTAAACTAGAGAAAACTAAACTAAACTAAACTAAGAAAGATGAGAGAAAGAAGAAACTAAACTAAACTAAGAAGAGAAGTATGAGAAGAAGATTGTGTTGTGAGATGTGTTGAGAAGAGTGACTGGAGCTCTCTTTATATAGCATTAGGGTTTCGTGGGGAAGGGGTCAAGCATTGAACATATAGGACAAAAATAGGAAGTCAAAGCAATTTGTGCGGAGCAGCAAACATTCCCGATCGGGTACACACTTCCCCGATCGGGTAAGGGGTCATCTAGAAGCTTTGACCAACGTTTCATCTTCCTTTGCCTATGACTTGACTTCCATCATCCCCCTTGACCTCTTGCGTCGGGTTTGTTGATAGGGTTTGATGTAAAGCGATGATTGCTTTCACCTAATTGATTGATCTTCCGACAACTACGAAACTGTCTTTGCTTCTTCTCTCTTTTGAATTAGTGAACCTTCTTGAAATGCCTTTCACATGGTCAAGCTTGCTTCTTCAAATCGTCGGGTTCTAGGCAAATTCTCGGGAATATAGAAAAAGGGCGTAGAAACGTCACTTTCCCTACAAAACAGGTTAGAACATAGGAATTCGCCTAGAAGACGATATTAGCTCATAAAGTGGCTTACCAAAGCACAAATGACATACAAAAACGAGCTAAATTGGGGGTTAAAATCATACAAATATTCACTTATCAAACTCCCCCAAGCTAAACATTTGCTTGTCCTCAAGCAAACATAACAAACAATACCAAGACAAGGGTTGCAAGCATTGGCCACTACACCATCAAGAAACAAATCTCAACGTAAAACTTTGAAAACATAATGAATCATAACCCAAAAACAACGTGGGCAAGAATGATACATAACATGGCTGAGATTTACATAACGGCGTAGCACAAAGAATTTCACTATAGATTTTCGGCTCTTGCATGATCTTTTGACAAATGGACTCTCACGGCACACTCGAACACTCAATGTACGAAAAGGTGATTTCTTTATGTGTAAAAGTTTTTGAGACACTCACCTATCTTCGACTTATGAAAATGTGTCCGCAGTCTAATATGGTAAACAATTCAAAACAGAAGTCAAAGATCACAATGAACATAGAAAAGAAGCCGAAACATTAATGAAGAAGGCTTTGGGAAATGGGTGAAAGGTGGACAAATAGTTATGGTCAATGTGAAGGTTAGAATGAGCTAGCAACTGACCAATGATAAATGAATACTCGATCCAAACTTTCGGTTAATTCTCAGAAGACGAATAACGAAGCCAGAAGGAACTGATTGGCTTATCACACACGAAACACAAGGGTAAACTCTTTCTATTGATTTGACATTTTGAGGAGATACTCACAACTGCTTCTCTTATTTCTTTTTTTCATCATTTTTTTTTCTTTTTCTATTTCTCTTTTTCTTTTTCTGAACACAACATCACTTTTTGAACATTGTCGTTCTCCCAAATTCACTTTGACATAAAAGAACAAAATCTTCTCAAAAGAGCACCCATACACCATATTCTAGCTACTAGCTCAAAAGGTAGGCATTTTTTATATGTAGCTATTATTTTTGTGAAGCATTTGTATGAAGGGGCTTATTTTCAGGGGTAATTCAAAGTGAAAAATGCTTCAAATCTTAGTGAATCATGAATGCAATGCTTATAGAAATGAAATGAGAACCATACTTATGCGTTTTGACATGACACACATCACAAGAAGAACTACACACACCTAAATGAGACTGGGTATGGATGTACCAGTCTGAGGAGGTTCTACCTTACAATATATGTAACTTGCCAAATGTCAAGATCAAGCGTACTCATCTATAGATTCATTCCATGCTTACTGTGTACAAAACTTCCCCATGTATGCACAATTCAATAAATATTGAATCATTATCTTTTGAAAGCTCGAAGTTTGGGAAATGTAACATGATAGCATAGTAAACAAGCAAGCAAAGCATGAAAAGCATTCAATTGTGTTCAAAATTTTTAAATTTTCTCTTGTTTTATTCAAAATTTGAAAAATATAAACAACTAAAATGCAAAATGGGAAAATGCAATCCCTCCCCCAAGCTAAACATCACATTGTCCTCAATGTGAGCACAAAGACTAAACATGAAACGAGATGCTTAATGGGAAGAAGGAAAAAATGAAAGAAGAGTGAAGCTTACTAGTCAGCGCGGACTCCCCCAAGCTAGTCTTTTGGACTTGACAAGGAAGGTCTGTAACACCCGGAAATGTACCCTATTTTTCTAGTAGAAATATTTTACGAAATCTTTTCAGCAAATTTAAGTTTTAATATAGAATTTTATGTTCCGAGTCGAATTTAGAATTTCCGAGTTCGTATTTGGAATTTCCGCGAGATTCCATGAGAATCCCGTCTTAAGGCGTCTTTGACTTTTCTTGACTTTTAAGTCGTCTTTGCCTTTTCTTGAAATTTTAAGTCGTCTTTGACTTTTCTTGAATTTTAAGTCGTCTTTGAATTTTCTTGACTTTGGAACCGTCTTTGACTTTTCGTTGACTTTTTCCTATATATACTCCCTCAAACCCTAACCTAATTTATTCACACAACTCCATCTTTTTCTTCCTCTCCTTAAACACCATAAAACCTTGCCTCCATTTTCAATCCGTCTTTGAATCGCCGTATCTTCTTCGTTTCTTGTTGAAATTCTCGTAAGTTCGTCTTATCCTTCCCCTCTTACCTCCCTCTATCCGTTTTGATATTAAAATCATCGTCTTTCTCGCTTTTTAAATTATCCGTCTTTCTCAAGGTGAATGATATTCATCTTTTATTATCTAATTGTATGTAGGTGGAGACTATGAAGGTTTAGAAACCGTTTAAAGACGCGAAAAGGTAACGGTGAAGGGTTACTCGATATCATTTACGTGTTTTATGTGATTTCTAGGATAGAAACCGTATGTAGATTATGGTGAGTAAGCTTATGACTTGTATTGTTGTTGATGGATGTTGTTAGTTGTTAATTGATATGAGAATTGATGATTTGTAATGATAAATGAGGTTTTTGTTGTTGATAACATGTCGATTTTTGTTCGTCCTTGAATCCCGTGAAGGACGCAGGCTGCGTCGTAGGACGCAGGCCGCGTCACCCGCTGCCAACAGAATGTTTCCTGTACTGACCCCTTTTCGTAAAATGATCATATCTCCTTCGTTACTTGCTTGTTTTTGGCGTGTGACATCTCGTTGGAACCGTAAGAGGTTAAGCTATCACCTCGACCTGAAATTTCTGCATTCCCATATCTAGAACTCTAGTTATGACCGTTT
>JAIUZE010018232.1:0-38334 GCA_022085475.1 Heliosperma pusillum
AGTACGCTTGATACAGTTTACGCCGAATTCATCGCAGAAAAACCATCCTTAGAAGAGGATACACCTATTTCTGCACCTACTACAACCATGCCTACTCTAGCCAGCCATTCGGAGCCTACCGTTGCATCTATTCCCAAGGGATTTCAACTCCCTACCACGGGTAATAGTACTTTTGAGATTCGTCCATCTTATATCTGTTTGGTGGAGCGAAACATGTTTGGAGGAAGCCCTACTGAGGATCCTGCTAAGCATATGGAGAAATTCACCAACTATTGTTGCTCTATTCCTTTGACGGGTGGGGTGACACAAGATCATATCAAGTTGGTGTTATTTCCCTTTTCATTACGAGACGGGGCAGAAGATTGGTTGAGTGAGTTAGATATGGCTGCACTTGGCATCACCGATTGGAATTCTTTGGCTCTTGCATTCTACAAAAGATATTTTCTGCCACAGAAAACCAATGCCATTAGAAGTCAAATCACAAGTTTCAAACAAGGTCCCCAAGAGAACTTTAATGAGGCCTGGGTTCGCTTCAAAAAGCTTGTCAAGTCTGTTCCACATCATGGTTTTGATACTTGGTTCTTATGCAACCAATTTTATAATGGGTTATATGATGATCAAAGGACATTGCTCGATTCTGCTGCTAATGGGAGATTCCAAAATAATACTACTGATGCCAATGCTTGGAAGTTAATTGATGAGATGGCTACTCACACTGCTGAGTATGGGAATCCTAGGGGTAATGTGAGGAGAGGAGGTACGGATAATGCAGTTGCAGCTCAGTTGGAGGCATTAACTGCCAAAATTGCCGAGTTACAAACTTCAAAGTCCTTGGAAAATAAGCAAACGGTTCACGCCATGGTTCAACAAGAGCCAACCTGTGAACGATGTGGTACTATGGGGGCATACTGCAGTGGAATGTATGAGTACGGTTGAGCAAGTCCTTGCCTTTCAATCTTTTAAGCAAGGTAAACCTTACTCCAATTTTTATAATGAAAAGACAAAAGAGCATCCCAATCTATACTACAGAAGTCAGAATGTTCTTAATTCTACCCCACCGCCACATCAGCAACAAGGTTCCTCTTATGTGATTCCTCAGAATCGCAATTTCCAAGGTAATTTCAATCGTTCCAATCAAGGAGGCCAAAACTTTCAACACCCTCCACCTCCACCACCTCCAAGTAATGATATGGCGGAATTGAAAGCCATGTTGCAGCAGAGCCTTATGATACAACAAAAGCAAGATGCTCATATCTCACAGTTAATAGCTCATAATAAGATGGTGGACACTCAAATTGCCCAATTGGCAATTCAAAATCCACATAAATAACCAGGTAATCTTCCTCCTCAAGGACACCCTCCACATGAACAAGCCAATGCTATCGCCTTGAGGAGTGGAACTCATTACAAAGGCCCTGAAATGATAAGGGATGAAACCAATGAAAGCTTGGAAGTTACTGATCAAAGTTCGGAAAAAGGGGAAAAAGGGGCTGAAATAGAGGTTGCTCGATCGAGCAGCACCTTCTTGCTGCTCGATCGAGCAACCCAAAAAATTTGCTCAAATTTGTCTCGGGAAGTTTCTGAAAGTTACAGTACATCAAAACTCGATCGAGCAAGCCCTCTGCTCGATCGAGCAACCTCTGCTCCGGATGAAAACACTTCCAATTCATCTTCCAAAGCTAAAGAAGTCGAGCCCATTGTCATTGCACTTCCCGTTCCGCACCGCCAACATAAATCCAAGCTTGATAAACAGTTTGGGAGGTTTATGGAAGTGGTCAAGAATCTGCAAGTGAGTGTACCTTTTACCGAGTTGATTACTCAAGTGCCGGCTTATGCAAAGTTCATGAAAGATATATTGACAAGGAAGTGGTCCTTTAATGAAGTGGAGACAGTTGCATTTACTGAGGAATGCAGTGCTGTGTTGGAATCCAGATCACCACCAAAGCTAAAGGATCCAGGGAGTTTTTCTATTCCTTGTAATATAGGTTGCTTGGCAATTGATAAAGCCCTTTGTGATTTAGGGGCTAGTGTTAGTGTTATGCCGTTTTCTATATGCAAAAAACTTAATATGGGTCAACTTACTGTTACAAACATGACCCTACAAATGGCCGACCGTTCTATTAAACACCCTTTAGGGATTTTAGAAGACGTACCGGTTAGAGTAGGGAAGTTTTTCATACCAGTTGACTTTGTTGTCTTAGATATGGCTGAGGACACCCAAATTCCTATCATCTTGGGACGACCATTCCTCCATACTGCGGGGGCGGTTATAGATGTTAAGAATGGGAGACTTACACTAACAGTTGGGGATGATACAATCACTTTTAACTTAGACAATGCCATGAAACATCCCATGTTAGAAGAGACATGTCATAGAGTCGATATTGATATAACTATTGATGACTGTCTTTCTTTGTGTTTGAATAGGGATCATCTGGAGATCACCTTAATTTCCAGCACTGCTGAAGCTGGAAGCTCACGGAATGAAGAAGTAGTTGCAATGGAAAAACTGCTGACAGAAGGGGACTGCAAGTTACAGACGGTTTATAGCTTAGGTAACCCCACTAAGGTTACCGAGGTAAAGAAACCTGAACTTAAACCCCTCCCCTCTCATCTTAAATATGTTCTTCTTGATTCCCATGAGATGAATCCTGTAATTGCCAGTGCTAGCCTATCTGAAAGCCAACTTACTGATTTATTGGTGGTTTTAAAAAGGCACAAAAAGGCTATAGGCTATAGCATTGACGATTTACAAGGTATTAGTCCTGACTTTTGTATGCACCGTATCCACTTAGAAGAATACCACAAACCTTGTAGGCAGGGTCAGCGTCGTTTGAACCCCACTATGCAAGAGGTAGTTAGAAAAGAGGTGCAGAAATTGTTAGATGCGGGAATCATATATGCTATTTCTGATTCCAAGTGGGTCAGCCCTGTTCAGGTAGTCCCTAAAAAGGGAGGGACTACGGTCGTCACTAATGAGAAAAACGAGCTCATATCTACTAGACTAGTGACTGGGTGGAGGATGTGTATTGATTATAAAAGGCTGAATGTAGCCACTAGGAAAGACCACTTCCCTCTTCCCTACATTGACCAAATGTTAGAGCGTCTAGCGTGTCATAAGTATTTTTGTTATCTAGACGGCTACTCGGGATTCTTTTAAATCCCCATTCATCCTGACGATCAGGAAAAGACAACCTTCACATGCCCTTATGGTGTCTTTGCTTACCGAAGAATGCCTTTTGGGTTATGTAATGCCCCTGCCACCTTTCAACGTTGTATGATGGCTATATTTTCTGATTATATCGAGTCTATTATGGAGGTCTTTATGGATGACTTCAGTGTTTATGGGACCGATTTTGATAGTTGTTTAGCTAATCTGACTAAGGTCTTGCAACGTTGTGAGAAGAGTAATCTTGTGTTAAACTGGGAGAAGTGCCACTTCATGGTAACTGAAGGGGTGGTACTTGGTCATTTGGTGTCTGGACGAGGCATCCAAGTGGATAAAGCTAAAGTGGAAGTGGTTGAGCAATTACCGTACCCGGTGAATGTTAAAAGTGTTAGAAGTTTCCTTGGTCATGCGGGGTTCTATCGCCGTTTTATTAAGGATTTTTCAAAGATTGCTCAACCAATGACTAAGCTTCTCCATAAGGATGCCCCGTTTATCTTTACTGATGAGTGTGTTAAGTCTTTTGACAGGATTAAACAAGCTCTAATCTCAGCTCCTATTATCCAGTCTCCTGATTGGACATTGCCGTTTGAGATAATGTGTGATGCCAGTGACTATGCAGTTGGGGCTGTTTTGGGGCAAAGGAAGGATAAGGTGCTACATGCAGTTTACTATACCAGTAAGACTTTGGATGATGCGCAAGTTAACTATGCTACCACTAAAAAGGAGTTACTTGCGGTTGTCTTTGCTTTGGATAAATTTAGAGCCTATCTTGTGGGTTCTATGGTGATAGTCTATACTAACCATGCAGCACTGAAGTACTTGTTGGCTAAGAAGGAAGCCAAACCTCGGCTTATTCGTTGGATCTTGTTGCTACAAGAATTTGATTTGGAGATCCGGGATAAGTCAGGTGCTGAGAATGTGGTTGCTGACCATTTGTCTCGTCTGAGGTTTGAAGAGGGAGATTCCATCCCCATTGATGATTCGTTTGCTGATGATCATCTCCTTGCCATTACCATGGAAACTCCATGGTTTGCCGATTATGCTAACTTCTTGGTTGAGGGAATTATGCCTCCAGATCAATCCTATCAGCAAAAGAAGAAGTTTCAACACGATGTCAAGAGGTATTTTTGGGATGATCCTTATCTATTCCGGGAATCTGCCGACGGCATTTATCGACGATGTATTCCAGAGGGTGAGGTACATGTCATCCGATCCTTTCGCATTGTCACTCTTCTTCATACGGCGGTCATCATGGTCCCTCAAGGACGTTTGCTAAGGTTATGCAGTCGGGTTTTTATTGGCCGACTATTCTCAAGGATGCTACTACTTTTGTCCGTTCTTGTGACGCATGTCAAAGGACGGGAAATATTTCTCAAAGACATGAGATGCCTCAAACGGGTATTTTGGAAGTTGAGATATTCGATGTTTGGGGTATTGACTACCAAGGGTCATTCCCATCTTCCCATGGTAACCAATACATTCTAGTAGCCGTTGACTATGTCTCCAAATGGGTGGAAGCCATTGCCACTCCCATTTGTGATGCCAAAGCAGTTATTAAACTGTTTCAGAAGATCATTTTCCCACGATTTGGGGTTCCTCGTGCTCTCATTAGCGATGGAGGAAAGCATTTCAATGAGCGTCATCTTAATTCTTTATTGAAGAAATATGGCGTTACACATCGTCGGGGGCTAAGTTATCATCCGCAGACAAGTGGTCAGGTAGAGGTTTCTAATAGGGAGATTAAGTCAATCCTTGAGAAAGTCGTGAGTAAATCCAGGAAGGATTGGAGTCGTAAGCTTGATGACACTTTATGGGCTTACCGAACTGCTTTTAAGACTCCAATTGATGCTTCTCCATATCGGTTAGTCTATGGCAAGGCGTGCCATTTACCGGTAGAACTTGAGCATAGGGTTATGTGGGCCATAAAAGAGCTTAATATGGATCCCTCACTGGCGGGTGAGAAACGACTTCTGCAGTTGAACGAGTGATGCGTTTTATATCAACGAGCTTGATGAGTTTCGATTGCATGGCTATGATAGTGCTCGGGTTTACAAAGAGAAGACCAAGAAATGGCATGACAAGCATATCCTGCAGCGGGAATTTAAAATTGGTGATAAAGTATTATTATTTAACTCCCGTTTGCGTTTGTTTCCAGGTAAACTCAAGTCCAGATGGTCAGGACCGTTCACAGTTACCGAGGTGAACAAGTTTGGGTCGGTTTCCCTACAAACCGACAAGGGTGAGATTTTCAAGGTCAATGGTCAACGCTTGAAGATCTACTACGATGGAGCATTTATAGGAGTAATAGAGGCCGTAGACCTCTTCACTCTTGATAAATCCCCATGACCTTGAGGTACCACGGTCATGCGGGACCAATATAAACCAGCGCTAACTGGGAGGCAACCCGGCATTTACTTGTATTTCTTTTGTAAATTTTATTTTTCGATTAGCTTCGTTATTGATGTCATAGTTAAATTATATTTAGTTTGGATAGTTAATATAGTTGTGCTTTCTTGAGTGCGGTGAGGGAGCGATCTAACAATTCTATTAAGTGTTTGCAGCTAATATAATTGGAAGTCGCTTTACTAATGAAGAACAAAAAGACAAGAAAAGAAAGAAGAAAAGAAGAGAAAACGAATGAAAAGCTGAATATCATGGGTTGCTCGACCGAGCAACCCACTGCTCGATCGAGTTTTTGCCACAACCAATATCCAGCAACTTTAAAGAACTCAAAAATCAAGATTGTCTAGGTTGCTCGATCGACCAAGCTTCACGTGCTCGATCGAGTCGAGCGGTTCAGACCGGCCCCGAGGTTGTTTAATCAGGTTTTCCCCAATATTTCCTCATTCTTCTTCTTATTTTCGTCCTCCTTCACTCTCCCTCGCCCTTCTTCCCTCATAATACCTCAAGCAAACTCATTCCTATCTTCAATTCATCATCAATCTAGCATCAACAATCATTCTATTACTTGTTTTAAGTTCAATTTGTGAAGAAATCGGTGTTCTTGCTCCCTTATTTTGCCCAAATTGTGAATCTAGGGTTTGCTTCTTATTTCTTCAATTTTGTGCTTCTAATTCATTGTTGTTGCTTCCTAGCTTTATTATTTAGTAATTAATCACTCTTGCATTGCTAATTGCTCCGTCTTTCTTGCGTTTTAGACTCAAATTTGAAATTTTTTTTTTTCGAGCTAGGGTTGCTAATCCGTCTTTTGAGCATTTAGAGTTGTGTTTGTTGTGTTTTATTTACTCTAATTAGCTATGTCTAGGCAAGAAGGAACTAGTAAGCGTCGTAGAGCACCCCGTCTTGTTCGACAACCCGAAGTAGCGGCGATTCCGAATAACCCCGATTACCATTGGATCGTTTTCAACACACAAGAGCAGCGTGACTGTTTTGACATGCTTATTGGTCGCCCTATGGACCCTACTCGCTGTGTGTGCCCCAACGTTCTTGATTCGCTCGGTTTTGGGAATGACATTTTTGCTATGTTTCACCGAATCGGGTTTGGGGGGCTATATTCCCTAAATGAGCTTTCTTACCGACCTTTGACACTTGAATTTTCAGTTCCTATGATTGGGACGAGACCAATGGCAGTGTATCTTTTAGGTTGCTTAATCGGAATTTTGTGTTGACGTATGCCGAATTGGCGAATCATTTGGGTCTTTCTGTCGGCAACGATGATTCTTTTATTGCTGTTCCTTCCGGCTTTCAAGCCGTTGAATATTTTCGTTTATTTACGGGTCTTCCTGAGGCACGTGTTAATGCTATGGCGGTTAATGATGTGCAGCATCCTTGTTTGAGGTTGTTTTTGCGTTTCTTTAGCCTCTTTTTATTTGCTAGGAAGGACCTGAGTAAGCTTAATTCTCATGAGGTCTTATTACTTGCTTCTACCCTTAACCCCATGCATGAGAATGATTTTTATTTCAATCCGGTTGGTTTGGTGTGCTTTGCTTTCTGGAGGATCACTTCCGCTACCCAGCACTCCTTAGATTGTGGTGCCTGGGTCACTAGGTTGGCTAGGCGACTTGTTGGGTTCGGGGGAGACCGTAACTACACACCAATGACCCCGCTTCATGCCCCTAGAGTGGACGAGGAGTACCTACGCCACACCCTTTGCTGGATAAATGCGTTAGGAAACGATAGATTTCAGTGGCGGGTACGGGGGACCCAGTGGATAGCTCTTCCTGATACCGATAACCGTCTCCCTTCTACGGAGCGGTTGTCTACCCATGATCCTGAGACTGGACCTACCCCTCCCCCTCGTTCTTATGTGGTTCCACCTGAGCTTAATTTTGCTTTAGCCGAGAACCATCGACCTCGTCGGCGGATCACTCCTTCTACTTCTGCTCAGGCCACCACCACCCCGATTCCACGCTTTACACCCACCCCAGCTCTTACCCTCCACCTGCTTACACCTATGATCCAGCTTTGGAGAGGGAGATTAGGATTCACCAAGGAATTAACAATGACTTGGTGATGAGGGGACTTTGGGAGAACCTCATGCGGACCGATCTTAATGCCACTGCTGGTTGGACTCCGCCGAGCTACTACCGAGGTCCGGGTGATGAGACTAGTGTGTTTGATAATTATGGGGTGACTCCTCAGCAGTTTTCCCCAGGAGTTTAGCCACGATTATGGTTGCCTTGGTCGTTCTTGGTATACTCCTATCCAACCGGATGCTCCAGTTGGTGGGTTTGGTGACCCAACTCGGGCTTCTTCTTCTGGTGCTGCTCAGTGGGGTAATGATGATGATGATGATGATGATCAGGCGCAGTAGTGGCAGCGGGTCACTACACCCCCATGTTGCAGCTAGTTTGGGGGAAGCTATGCTTATAAGCCGATATTATCTATCCTTGTACTTTCTTTTATTGTACTTTCTTTTAGTTATTTCCCATTCCCTTTTGTTAGTAGTGTCCTTTAGGTTACTGTTGTTGGTTGATTGTGTGATGTTGTGTTGTTAGCGTCACAATGAGGACACTGTGACATTTAGGTTTGGGGGAGAGTCTTTATTTATGTTGTGTGTTTAGTTTATTTTAAAAAAAAAGAAAAAATCCATAAAAATTGAAAAAATTACAAAATCCAAAAACATGTTTTTTATTTTATTAGGTCGAGTCTTGGTGAATTGAGTAACAATGATGATAATTTGCATTGTTTTTGCATTTGAATCCCAAATAAGTTGTTCATGTACATTGTTTTGACTTACTATTTTTGAAAACAAAGCTCATAGTACAAGTCTTGACCGTTAATTGACGTACCTTATGCTAATTAGAATTGGCAATTTTTGTTGGTAAACCACTTAAAATTCTGAGGTCTTTAGAGCTTCCTAGGCCAGGAACATCAATAAACTGGTCTCATTGTCTTTAGGCTTGAGTGTGGTACTCCTTGTGGAATGTGTAACATCAAATTGCATAAGTGTGACATTTGTTTCTTGATACTATACGCGTTCGTTTGATAAGTGCATGATGAAAGGTGGTTCTTTTTGTTCAAATAAGCCTCACATAGCCAAAAAGACTTGATTTTATACCCTTATTATTGAGTTCTTTATATTTAGCCATTTTGAACATTTGTAGCTTTTTTCATAACCTATCTAATAGCTACATTCCTAGAACTTGCCTACCTTATCGGGACAGTCGCAGTTGCATGTTTTTCTTATCTACTTATCTACTATGGTTGGGTCGGGATTTCAAAAAGAATATCCATTGGGTGTAGCAAGTAATTTTACAATTGTGTCATTTATTCCCTTTGTTGAGAAAAGTTGTGAAGCAAAAGAAAAAAATGATGAAGAAAAGAAAAAAAAAAGATATTTGATTTGAAAAAATGAAAAAGAAGAAAAAGAGAAAAAGAAAGAAAAATATGTTGCTTCATTGAATTATTCAAGAGAAAATGAAAGGGAATTTACTAGAGTCTAATCCATTTTTCAGAGAGCAATATCGATATCTCTCTTGTGTTGTCAAAGTTTAAGATAATTTCTCTAGTTGGTGTTGGTTTGTGCTAGTCTTGTAGATTTGTTTTGGCAAGTGTCGCTACGACTACCGGTCTTAGCCCCACATTCCCATACGTGCCTTGGCACAATCCACTTCTATACCTTCACCATTTAGCCTCCCTTGTTGTCCTGATTCATGTACTTTATAGCGAATGCGTATTAGTTGGGGAAATTACTATCACATTAGAATGCATGCTTGTTTCATAAGTTGAGTGAGTGTTTCTATTTCTTTCTATCTTCACAAAATTCACCTTTACATAAACTTATGAGTGCTTGAGTGAATCTGCGAGAATCCGACAAATTGAGCCTTGCAAGATTGAAAGGTATTTGGTTTTTGGTCTATACTACGGTATCATGTAAAATCTTGGAATATGAGCTGCGTTTTCTACTTTCTCGTACCTTTGAATTTGTTTTATTGGTACAGCTTGGTCATTACTTTGTTATAGATATGGATAGCTTGGGATTTTTATGTGCATTAACATTAGCTTTGAGTTTTTCATTCACCATTTGTATGTTTGTCTTTGTATGTGTCGAGTGCTTTGCTTAGGGACAAGCAAAGGATTGGTTTGGGGGAGTTTGATGATCATTATTTATATACATATTTTATGCTTCCCCTAGACACATTTAATTCGATTTACCGTCTTTCCTTGCTTATTCTATGCTATTTTAGCTAGAATATCGATTTTGCCGCTTTTGTTATGTTTTAATGCAGATTAGATGCATTTGAAGCTTTTTGAGTAGATATGGAGCATGGCGGAGGTGGATCGTGGAAAGATAAGCACGGGAATCGAGAAGAATCGAGAATGAAAGACAAGAAAGGAAGAAAAATGAAGAAACGAAGCTAAATGAAGGTCTACTCGATCGAGCAGAGTCATGTTGCTCGATCGAGTCGATATCATGGCTGCTCGATCGAGCAGAAGGCCCTTGCTCGATCGAGCAAGCCTTATTTCGGCGGATTTCTTTTATTTTCCTTAAAGTTTAACCTAATTAGTAGGATCTTTTGTATTATAAAAAGAAAGCTCGTCTTTCTTAATTATATACTTTTGATATACTTTTTTAGGCTATTGAATACTTTTAGGCTTTAATTCAGAAACCCAAATTTAGTTTAGTTTGCCTCCGGATTTTATTCATCAAAGACGATTGTCTTTAGTTCAAGCTTGTAATCGGTATTTTCAATCTTTCTTTGTTATTCAATTTAATTGTCTTCTAGTTCTTTAATTATTCTTTGTTCATCCTTTCATTATTGTTAATCATGTTTACTTTAATTATTATTGTTGTTGTTGTTTATATCGTTATGAGTAGCTAAATTCCTTTCTAGGGTTGAAAGGGGATCTAGGATTGTTAGAAGGGGTAGATTAATTGATTGAATTGCAATTGCATGGTTATCGTTTGATTATCGTTTTAATTCTAGTTTTGTTTGATTACTGGTGCAAGGATTAATTAACTAGTCTCGCAAATTAGGATTGACACCGACCGGGTTAAGACTAAGATAGGCTACGATAATTGAATAGAACTCGTTTAATGATAGCGATCGCATGTTAAATTGTAGATCTAAAGGGCATAATTGAATCGACCGATCTTGTGACCTTAGATAACTTTATTTCATGATAGTTGATTTTATCCCTATCCTTGAACAATAATCCTAGTGAACCTGAGACCCTAGACTTTTAATCTCATTGTTTTCAACCTTGTTAGTTTGTTATTGCTTATTATTAGTTGTTATTATTATTAGTTGTTATTGTTATTATTTATTAGTTATTGTTATTGTTTGCTATTAGTTTAGAAACCAATCTCAAACCCAGAAATTGTTACTATAGAGACAAACTTAGTTTAACAGATTAGAATACTACCGCCTCCCTGTGGATTCGATACCTTGCTTACCGCTGACTATTAGTTAGTTGTGATTTAGGTTTACTTTGATTAAGGAGACGCGACTTTACCCTTATCATTGATCATAATTTCTCCGCCCCAAGAACTCCTCAACAAAATGGCGTTGTTGAACGCATGAATAGAACTCTTGAAGGCATGGCTAGAACCATGTTATTGTGTAGTAAGCTTCCTCGAAACTTTTGGGCCGAAGCGGTAAACACCGCTTGCTATAATCACAATCGAGTCATGGTAAGAAGTCTACTCAATAAAACACCATATGAATTACTACATGGAAGAAAACCCAACATTTCATACTTTAGATGCTTTGGTAGCAAATGTTTTGTTCACAACAATGGTAAAAAAAATTTGGATAAATTCGATCCACGTAGTGATGCAGCGATTTTTATTGGTTATTCCAATCATAGCAAGGCCTATAAAGTTTACAACAAGAGGACTATGTTGATTGAGGAAAGTGTACACGTCATTTTTGATGAATCTAGTCTCTTTGAGCAGGTACAAATTGATGAGGAAGATGATGAATTCGAGATTGGGCTTGTGCAAGAAGACTTTGTGTTCAATCAAGAAGATTCCTTGAACAATTCGAATATCATTGATCAGCAACAGACGCAGAGACTGTTACCTGCTACAAACAACATCAACTCAGGGGGAATCAACAGTAACCCTGCTACTGCTTCTCCATCCCAGACTGTAACAGTCCCTCTGACTGTTGAACAAGGAGAGTCCTCCAACTCTGATGAAGGACCAACATCCGACCAGGAAGTAACAGTCACTCAGACTGTTGCTACTGAAAGGGAAGAAGCCCCCTTCGTGCCAAAGAAGTGGAAACATCAAAATTCACATCCTTTGTCAAATCTGACAAGTGACATCAGATCTGGAGTAAGAACAAGAGCCTCTCTCAACAACTTCTGTGCACACAATGCATTTATCTCTCAAATTGAATCTGCCACTGTATTAGTCGCTCTGACTGTTGCTGACTGGGTAATTGCAATGCAAGAAGAACTTAATCAATTCAAGAGAAATGAGGTATGACACTTGGTCCCTAGGCTACGTAATTGTACCGTCATTGGTACTAGGTGGGTCTTTCGCAACAAGCTTGATGATTCCGAAGAAATCGTAAGGAACAAGGCTAGACTAGTGGTGCAAGGCTACAACCAAGAGGGTATTGACTATGATGAAGCCTATGCACCGGTAGCTAGACTTGAGGCCATACGATTACTTATTGCTTTTGCGGCTCACAAAGGCCTTAAACTCTTCCAAATGGATGTTAAAACCGCTTTTCTAAATGGCTATTTGGAAGAGGTTTGTTGAGCAACCCCCGGGGTTTTTAGATAATGATTTTCCTAATCACATTTTCAAGTTGGACAAAGCTCTTTACGGTTTAAAACAAGCACCTCGTGCTTGGTATGATAGATTGTCAAAATTCCTACTTGAAAATGGGTTTAGAAGAGGATCCGTGGACAAAACCATGTTCTTAAAGTCACAGTCCGATGGACTGTTGATTGTGCAAGTATATGTCGATGACATCATTTTTGGTGCTACTAATGAGCTTCTTTCTGTGTATTTTTCGGAATTAATGAAATCGGAATTTGAGATGAGCATGATGGGTGAACTAGGATTCTTTCTTGGACTTCAAATCACAAAAACTAAAGAAGGAATCCTAATTCATCAACAAAAGTATATTAAAGAAATGCTTAAGAAATTCGGGATGACGGATGCTAAATCATATTCTACACCCATGGTATCTACGTCCAAGTTGGACAAAGATGAAAATGGCAAAAATGTAAGTGACAAGGTGTATCGAGGTATGATTGGATCTCTTTTTTACTTAACCGCTAGTCATCCCGACATTCTCTTTAGCGTTTGTTTATGTGCTCGGTTCCAATCAAATCCGAAAGAATCCCATTTCAAAGCCGTCAAACGAATTCTTCGATATTTGATTGGAACCCAACATCTCCACTTGTGGTATCCGTTATTTTGTCCCCTTGATCTTGTAGGGTTTTCCGATGCCGATTTTGCGGGATGTACGGTGGACCGAAAGAGCACCTCCGGGATTGCCACGTTCCTTGGACCTTGTCTCGTTTCATGGGGTTCAAAGAAACAAAATACGGTAGCTCTTTCAACGGCCGAAAGCGAATATGTTAGTGCCGCTCATTGTTGCTCACAACTTCTTTGGGTACGACAACAACTTCAAGATTTTGGTATGATTTATGACTCTATTCCTATCATGTGTGATAATACTAGTGCCATAAACATTTCCAAAAATCCCATTCAACACTCTAGGACTAAGCATATTGAGATTCGTCATCATTTCCTTCGTGATCACGTAGAGAAAGGACATATTAAGCTTATTTTTTGCAAAACCGAAGATCAAATAGCGGATATTTTTACGAAACCACTAGCAAGAGAACAATTTGAGAAACTTCGGTTACAAATTGGTTTAATTAACTGTATGTGATTAATGTGTGTGTGCGTCTAATCCCTTACATGATTGACGAGAATTGACATGTAAGTATACTCTTCCTTATTCTATTCACAAGTGTTTCAATTTATCATGATTTTCCTGCACATTTTTGTACTTAATTGCATACTCAACACTTGACTATCTCATATTCAAAGTTACTGCCACTTATCCCATTTACCCCTCAAAAATAAAACCCTTCAATGTCATATCAAACTCATCATCCAAAATACCCTTGAATCCACCAATTCCCTTTTCTTCTTCACTCAATAACCCCATCATTTCCGAGTCACCTTGTGTTCTACAACCACTCCAATCAAAACCAAATCTTGTTCAAAATGGCCTCATTGATCCGTAAGAAAGTTCAAACCGACACAAAACGAGCGAATGAAATCCTTCTAGTCTATGCAACAGTCGAAGTGAATGTGACATGCAGACAGGTCTATGCAACGGTCCAAGTGAATGTGACATACAGACTGGTCTATGCAACGGTCCAAGTGAATGTGATATCCAGATACTTATTTGCCAAAGTTAATGCAAAATCAACCTCCATAATCTTATGCTCACAAGATATGCCACTTTGTCCAATATACTCAAGGATAAAAAAAAAAAAAAAAAAACTCGACTTATGGTATTTCGATAATGCTTAGGGCCAAAAGATGTTTGGTGCAAGAAAGTGTAGAATCGCAAGGATTGTATGAGACATGAAAATTTAGGGAAAATGATGTTGAAAGTTATTAAAGGAAAGCCAGGGGATGTAAACTACACTACATCCAAAATGCTTAAAGTGGGCCTCTTATTCAAAGGGATTTGATGTGGGTGATGGTGAAGATAATGGTGAAGACAATGGTGTAGACATTGGAGCCGTTCTTTTTGCCTTGACTTGGATGATACCTTTTTGCTTTGGTGGTGTAACATAAAACTTGCCTCTTTTTCAAAACTCGTCTTTCCTTGTTGGTGGTGTAACAATGAATATGTTTTAGCTTTGTTGAATATGTTCTTTTGACTTATCTAGTGCAGATGTTTTGATATCTTGTGCATTTGTGTTGTGTCCGGGATGAGTATCATTGCCCCTTTGATGATGTCAAGAGGGGGAAAGGCTAAACACACATTACATAAGCATATCCTTGATTAAACTCTTGCTTGTCGACTTAGTAGAATTATCTTGCTTACTAACTCTCTTGGTTTTGTTTGTCATATGCTTACTACCGTCACTTCTCTTTGTGCTATCATTGAAATCATTTGCCTTGGACCAAACTTTTGAGGGGGAACTTATCTTTAGATTTATGTGTTCTTAAGGCTTGTCATCATCAAAGGGGGAATTTGTTGAGCTAGTTTGTTGATGATGACATGCCTAACTAATGTATGCTTTTTAGTTAAGTTTTCAGGAAATCAAAAGTCTCCAAGCAAAGACTAATCTCCAAGCAAGAGTAGATGAAGAGTTGAATGCCCAAGAAGAATAGATGTGTAAAGAGTCGTCTATTGTAAAGGTAGAAGAGTATGGTACTTACAAATGCAACAGTCTAGGCAACCGTAACCTCATCTGTTCAGTGTAACAGTGAAGACGACTGTTGCACATGTCTGAAACTTTTCAAAGTCTTTTGACTGATAATCTCAAATCGTCTTTTTACCATGAAAAGAGTTTGAACCATTTTGAAATATTAAATAAAAAGGTTTGAAAGAAAACAAGAAGCTAAGGGAATCTTTCCAAATCAATTTCCTTAAAAAGCATAAGACTAATTCTTATTTGCAAAAAGGATTGCTTGGCTCTTCTCCTAAACCCTCTTGTCCTTACTTGCTTGTTTCTTTAGGTTGATCAGAAAAGTCGAAAGTCTAGCTGCATACTTTGTTTCACACTTTGAGGTTTATAACATGTGCACTACTTTCTAAATATCACAACTCTTTTGTTCATTTGCTTGAGAGTTGACTCTCTCAAAGGAATTCTTTAATCATTTCAAATCATCTCCTTCTCTATAAATAAGAAAGCACTCATCTCACATTTGCTCAAGACTTTCCAGAGAAATCAAACTTACTGCTTTGCAAATTTTCTTCAAAATTCTTAAGCTTTTAATCTTTGCAAACTTTCTTCAAAGTCTTCAAAAATTACAGACATGACAACTGTTGCGTTAAGTATTGTATTCTTCTATCTAGAATAGTTAGATCTTAATGAATTCGCCTTCGTTCTTTCCACAAGAACAAAATCAGAGAATTTGATCTTGTAACTTTCTTAGAAGAAGAGTCGAGTTTAAGACGGAGTAGTCTTGAATTCATTTCGCAACCGGAGTAGGTTGTTGGTCCTTTTTATTGTAAGGGTCTTAGGTAGTCGGAGTAGATTACTTAATTGAATCAATAAGAAGAAGATTGGACGTAGGCCTTTCAAAATGGCTAAACCAATTCAAAATCCTGTGTTATCTTTCTTATTTGTTTAAATTCCGCTGCACTTTTCTTTACTCGCTTGTTTTGCATTTCTGTCTAGTGCAACAGTCTCGGATACTGTTACTTTCGTATTGTAGCCTTTACCTCATCTGCTAAAACGAACAAGTAACAGTCAGACTCACTGTGACATTCACTTTACAGCAACTTTATATCTTAGCAGTACACTCTTGATAACCTTGTTCATTCAATGCATCCATTTGTTCTTCTTGACAACTATCAACTTTCTTTAAACAATAAAGATTAAGTTGAAAATTTTAAAGTGGTACCTAATTCACCCCCTCCCCCTCTTAGGTACTTGGAATCCAAACCCTTCATATACTAAACCTTATACTCTCTAACATCCCCCCTCAAACTCATGGTAATTTTGATAAAAAAATTCCATGAGTTTGCACAAACAATAAAATTTCTTTGGCTTCATTATCATCTTCATCTTCGCAAGGTTGGTACGATGAACGAGTATAAAACTCGTTAGAAAATTTCTTTGAACAAGAACGTTATGCTTTTCGGACTTGTCGAATATCAAACAATTTGCTAAGAACACTAATCGGACCTAAACAAATTTCAATAGAACGGAAAATTATCCGTCAAATTCAATAATTGGAAAACGTTAATTTTTTTCGGACTCCGAATTTAATTGCGTAACTTGCCAGTCAAATTTTGAACCACCTTGAACGAATTTGAAAACTTTAATAACCAAAACTGCCTTTGCTTTATGACTCCTGGACGTGCGACTACAATAACCAAAATCAATAATTCAATATGATTTTTTTTTGTTAAAATTTAATTATGATAAAGGGTAAATGGAAAATATAGGCTAAAAATAATTTAAGTTGTTTATTATAGATCCCGCCGGTGGGCATGGTATATAGTTTAATTACCCACCGGTGGGGCAGCGGAGCAGAATTTATTTAGGCCTCAAGAGCGAGAGGCTCTGATACCATGATAGATTTATGAAGGGAATAATGCATAATGAGTTGTGTTCTTGATAACATAGAATGATTGGTATTTATAATACCTTACAATAAACCCTAAGTATTATCAAACCCTAATGACAGCCGTCGTACCGTAGCCGTCACCTTGACGTCTTATACTAAACCCTAGACACTCTAACATGGTTGAGGCCCATATATTATAGTTATATTCTATTATGCCCCTCACTCGAATGCCCATTGGGCTTGAAGAGTGGTTAATATTGAGGGATGTCAGGGTTTGAACACGTGACCGTCAGTCACTCTGGCTCTGATACCATGATAGATGAACTATCTCAACCAAAACCTTAAGGTAATGGTTGAGGCTCATATATTATAGTTATATTCTATTGATACCGTGTTAAATTTCATAATCGGGCATGAGTCCAACCCGTACGGAGGAGAGAGAGTCCACTTTATAAACCCAAGGGAGTTCCACTCTAAAACCAATTGGCAATAGAGGGAGTAGCCCATTGCTTTATAAAGTGGTAAACTCTCCCATCTTTTATCAATGTGGGATTACACTCACATGTGGGAAATCGGGTTTCTTCACACTCCCCCTCACATGTGAGCCCACTTAAATCAGACTGGGGGCTTTCTGGCCTCTCTTCCAGCCGTCAAGCAAACCATGTTATTCTTCAATGGCTGCGTTTTTCTTAGCCCAGTTTTCTTTTCTTTTTTTTCTTTTTTGCTCAGGCCTTTTAACCATGGGCTCTGATACCATGTTAGAAATTGAGAGGGGAGAATTCATGTAGATCGGGAATAGTTGTATTATTAATTCGTGTCTCATAACGATTACAAGATCATTATTATATAGAGTAGCTTAAGCTAACCTAGGATATTCTAATAATGGTAATGCAATTATATCTTCCATACTAACATATATTATTGCGATATCAGTATATTACAATATAACGATATTATTCTCTAACACAGAGTATCTACATTGAGAAAACTCATAAATTATTAGTTAACGAAGTAAAATGAAATGGCCTCATTAAGACAATATATTGTCATTTAGACACATTGTAGTCCGTAAAGGCGTAAACGACATACTTGAAAATTTTCCCAAGTCGTTGAATAGATTTTTCTTAACAATAAATTGCAAGAAATTCATCCTGTTATTACAATGAATATAAGCTTTGAGATGGGAGTACAATTACACTAAAACACAGTACAAAAAAATTGAAGAAAAATTTGTTGATCAACAAAAAAGGAGGAGCCTTGTAGACTTTAGCAAAGCTTCTCGACAACAACATTACACCAGCGCCTCAATGGCTCCCGCAAATTGCTGGGTTAGATAAGGAGAGGATCGAATATACGCAACCTTACCCTTGTGACGGCAAAGCTTCTCCACCAAGAGCTAAAAAAAATTCTTCACTAAATGTCTTCACTATGCATCATAAGCACACAAACTATCAAATCCCATGTAATCATTATGTTGAATTTTGTAAACCATGTTTGATATGCCTACTCCACCTGTAATCATAAAATTTAACATAATTACCAACCCACATATATAATTAAGATTTAAGAAGAATCATAGATAGTCAAAGAAAATTGAGGGAATATAAGGGTAAGACCCGAAATCTTAAATGCTTACCGAGTGATATAGCACTGACGAAAATGGTGAACGCCAGGATAAAGATGATAAGAGAGGCTCTTCCGAGAATAGCAATAAGTCTTCTTACAAGAACTTGTCCGACTAAGGCGGCAAAGGTGGCGACAGCGACAAAGTAGACAGCTGTGAGACGCGTAAAATGTGTGTTAGCTTTTGAAGGATGGAAACATAGTATAGATGGTTGAGGCCCATATATTATAGTTATATTCTATTATGATAGATGAACCAACTCAACCAAAACCTTAAGGTGATGGTTGAGACTCATATATTATAGTTATATTCTATTAGAACGTTTACCATATGATACTGGGAATCGGTTGAGAAGGTAGTATTCTACGACAGACATTGACGAGGAAAACATCATGGCGAAGGTAGCAGTGGCACTTGATACCTGTTGAAAGTATGCATCACGGTTAATCTCATATAATACAGCAATATTTACTCTCGAGCCTCAAAAGCTTCTATATACTGTACCGTTAACACAAAGAGACTGTTTTCAGATGAACAACAATGAAATTTTAAGAAAACTCGGTTCAGAATGTATGGAAGTATGACCTGAGGAATGATGCCAATTTCAAGAAACAGAGGGCCTAGAATAAATCCTCCACCGAGACCAAGTAGGCCTCCGACCATCCCAGCACACATGCCGATAAAGCAGTAAAGAACTAGTTGATGTACTTTCCAGTTGTTTTCTTCCTCTCCTCGGGAAGTCAACTTTCTCTTCCCGGTGTACAGCATGTATGCCTCGTATCCTGATGCTCCGACTGCTATCGGGATCTTATAAAGAGAAATGCAGTTCAGAATATTGCGTACAATCAGTGGCGGAGCCAGGATTTGAATTTAGGGGGGGCGAAAAATTTTAGGGGGGGCGAACGACTATTTTCATAAGGTACTTTTAAAACATTTTGAAAAATTTCGCTAAAAGTTTCGAAAATTTCAACCATCAGGGGGGCGACCGCCCCTGCTAGCCCCCCCCCTAGCTCCACCACTGCGTACAATGATATAAGAGATATAATAGCTGCATCACAGCTGAAAGTAAGATCTTTGTATCGGAAAGATACCTGCAATAGGTTGGTCATCCAATATCCGATAGAGCAAGTAGAGGTATACTTCTGCAATTGTGAAGTGATAGTTTTCAGTTCTTCAGTAATTACCAACTATGTTAAGTACTAGTTATGTTAACGAGTTTGGTAGATGTTCAGCTATGTACCTGCGCAATCTCGAGTCCAAGAATTGCAAGCCAAACGGCACAAAGAACGGCCACTTGTGGCCAGTGAACATTTTCCATAATAGGTACCTGATGAAACCAGAATATTTCAGCATTAGGATTTTGCCAACTTAAATGTGATAACGAAACTAAAAGAATTACTGAGTCTCGTATGTGAGACCGTCTCATACAAGACTCACTGATATAAATATCCTTACCATTTCTCTCTTGTTAGGAACTGCAGGAAGAACTTTGTAGTCTCCGCCATTGCCATCACCATTTGTTATCCTTTGAGCAGCCTCCTGAAAGACATTTAGCAGCCGTGTTAGAAAAACGATTAAAAGAAGATCGAAAAGCTTCAATTGACAGGATTAGTGAAGTTACGGACCTTTTTCATGATTGTTTCTTTCTTCCATGTCTCAACACCCTTGAGGAATGCCTTAGTTGATGTAACTGCATTTCATAGTGCAAAATTAGTCACCTATATGATATATATTCCAACATTTTTCAACTATAAGAATCAAATATCTGAAGTTTGTTATCGTGTACATACATATGAAGAGAATGATAAGCAAGACCGTGATCATCCAGTCAGCGAAGATGACATTGAAGGCAACACCGATACTGATTCCAAGTACCAACATCGGTTGGAAGAGAAGTGCAAGATCATAGTCGATAACAGGCATCTCTAGAGTTGGGTGCCTTTGCTTAAGATTGTAGTAAACAGTCGAAACTGCAGCTCCCATAATCATACCTGAACAAATAATCAAAAGTTCACAACTATGCTATCAAAGTTTGCATTCTGTAGTCTGAATTATTCACCAAATCTTATCATAAATGCTTAATGACATTCTAATAGTAAATCAGTAATTCAAATCCTTGTTAATCGCGGTCAATATTTCTCAAGTACCCGTGTCAAGATACTCGACACTTGGACATGGGTACACATACTCCCCACTTCATTTTAAATCAAAATACGAAATTTCAGCTAATTGATACCAGCAACCAGAAACTTGTCATGTGATTTGGTATGTATTTTACCCGTCTTAAAGACATCAGACTTAGATGAGAATTTGTGGATATAGAAACCTTAAGAACCCAAAAGTAAATAACAAATACCCCATTAAATTTCTTGCAGAAAAAAGTAAGCCCACTTTTTGGATCAACAAATTTAGTATTAGATCCTTTCCAAATTCAATCATTATATGATCAAAACTCAAAAATACCCAAAAACGTACAGAATTTATAAATGAAAAAAAGTCAAAATATGAAAATTCTTACACTTTGACATAGCTGTTGAAGATTTGGAATCAAATCCAATAATAAGAGTAAGCATAGGAACAAATATTCCACCACCACCAACACCTCCAACACTCCCAAATGCAGCTCCAAAGAATCCAATCAATGAACCCACTATTATTTCCCATCCAAATTTCATTTCCTGTCATTTAATCACAATTTATTATAATCAGTAGCGGAACCAGAATTTTTCGTTATAGGGCAAACTAGTAATGTAACATGGTAAACTAAAAAAAAATCGAATTTTTTTCATTGCTATGGGCGCTAGCCCCTTAAAGTCGACAATTTTGACTTTTTTAAAATTTTAGGGAGACGACTGCCCCTGCTAGCCCCTTAGTTCCGCGACCGGGTAATTCTAATATGTAAAAAATTAAGAGTAACTCACCGGCCAAACATGAACATAACCACTTTTGCCTTGCCATAAAAAGTTGACAACTTTAGTCAGTAAACTAACTTCAACTTGTTCTATTTCAATTTTAGTTACTGCAATTTCTTTCACAGTTTCTTCATTTGCTGAAGCAAACAGTAAAAAACTTCCAACAAAAACAACACTAAACAAAACAAACTTGATCAACCAAGATTTACCCATCATAAAATTCTCACTTTTTTTTTCTTTTTTTACAAATTCAAGAATTAACCCACCAAATAACACCCCTTAAAGAATATTATTATTAACTTAAAGACACGTTTTTGCTACAATTTTGGCAGTTTATTGGAGGAGTTATATAGGGAATATGATTCCCTAGTTTATGTTTTTCTTCTTCTTCTCACAAGTTTTTGTGAGTTTGTGTTTGTGTTGTGTGGTGTGGTGCATGTTATGTTGGCATTTATATATATGTATGATTTTTGGGCTAACAAGTTGTGTTGATTTGCTGGAATTTTAATACAAATAATTGAAAAGATGAACAGAAAAAGACGAAGACCACTAGCAATGTCTGGTTGATAAGCCAAGTTAGCTAGCCAACTGTCCCATGGACCTACGTGATTATATTTATTAAAATTAATAACATTTTGGGTGTGATCGATATAACATATGCTTGGCTCAGATGTCTTAAGTTAAAACGACACTTGCAAAAGTAAATAACGCGAAATAAATTGAGGACGGTGAGAGATTTTGACTTAAAAAAACCTTCTCAAGTAAAATTAGCTAAATATAGATAGCTTAGAAGATAATAATGATCTACATAAAGTTGAGTAACGAGTACCGTCTTTAATAGAAAAATACTCTATATGGATTATCTTGATTTGGTAAACGAGTTAATCAAGTCGGTTATGGGTCGAGTTAGTTTGGATTTATATCAATTAGGCGTCAACTGGTTCATTTTGGATCTGGTCATTTTTTAGTGTTTTTAAAAAGTTATTACGCATAGTGATCAATATGTGACGGTAAATAGTCTGCTCATATTAAGATTAGGTTGAGTCAATTTGGAATTTACTTCAAATTAAATTTGCATCCTTCACAAATGCATTATTCAGGTTGGATCATTTTTAATATCAAGTCTAATATCATCCCAATCAAAAGATTAGGATAATGGCTAATATCCAATTAAGGAATCTATACCTTAATATATACTCCCCCTCCCTTTATGACCTCGATGTAAATAGGTCTGATATTACGTGAAATAATCAGATCGATCAAAAATTTAAACTATACTTGAATTTTAAATTTTTTATTAAAATTTTTATAAGTTACGCCAAGGTTCTCAAATATAAATGATGATAATTGATGTCTTTTAAGTATATGATGATCTTTTTGTTCCTCATCAACTTTTGATGAACTATATACTCCGTGCTACAGAGTACACATAATAACTTTGTTATTCAGTCTTGCTTAAATCATGTATTATTCATCTTAAACTTAGACGGGTCAAACACTTTCACAAGATGATAATAAAGACAAATTTTTTAATATTTTTTTCTAACAAGTGATGTGATTTAATATGTATTTAACCCGTTTTAAATTTTGGACAAATAGTATTCGTCTTAAATAAGAATTTGTGATTCTATTATGGTATTAGTCTGTAACACATTGATTTAGGTCTCAATACAGAGTTTCATAAAAGGCGTCCAAGTAAATGTGTGACAAATTGACTTTTATTGATGCTCTTTACATCTTACGTGATCCACTTGCTCTGGCTTGTACCTAATCATATAAATGCTTTGTTTATTAATTTGCATTGATCTTATTCGATTGTTTTACTGGCCAAACTTCAAATATAAAATGCTCCCTAACAGAGTAACAGTAGAGGTTAGAAGTAGAAAGGGATCATGGGTTGACATGCAAAATATAAGACCATTCACAAGCAAATGTCACTCTAACTAGGTCATCACCTATTTTTATTCTTAATCACTCCATAATTATTTTGACCCATTTATACCCTCCCAAGCAGAAAGTCACGACCTAGGTCACAAAACCAATCATTTTCCACTTTCCAACCTAATTCAATCATTTCCCACATTCTCTACCCCACTCAACCTCTCTCTTACCTTTTCAATTATTATTATTATTATTTCCTAACAAACTAATAATAAGTTCATGTTTATATTTTTGTAACCTTTTACTAAAATAATAACCACTCAAATGTGAAAAAAATTACCACGCAATAATAATTAAAATCACGATTAAATGTATTTAAAAACTAGATATAGAAAAATTAATTAGAAAAACAAAAAATTAAAAATTACGAGCTAAAAAATCCAAATATTTTGCCAAATATGCCCAATGATTTCATTTTCCAGAGCGATATGAGTGACATGTGTACGAATCTCGCCGTGAATTTTTACGAATCGATTTTGAGTCGATCTTCTACGATTATATTCATATCGATTTTCACTAGCTGAAGTCGGATTATTTTCTTTAAACTTTGAGATTGTGTTTTCATAATTAAGATATGTGTTTAAATGTGTGAGTAATTGAATACTAATAAGTGACAATAATAAAGATACTACACAAATTCTCATTTGTGACGGACCGACTCGTCGCAAGGCTTGCGACGGGTCAAATCCCCTTTTGTGTAAGTGGAGCCCCCTACTTGCACTTTGTGAGAGAAATGTGACCCGTCTTAAGCTTGCGACGGGTACAAATAAGGTGATTTGGTATATTTTAACCGTCTTAAATATAGTATGTCTTGCTTAAGACGGGTATATCCGTCTAAAACTTACTCTATCAATTACTAATTACTATATACAAATTATTTCCTCCAAACCAAAATTAATACCCATCCTATTTTCCCTTTCCCATTTAATCCCCCAAACACAAATTAATTCCCCCAAATTCCCAAACCACAGCAAAATCCTAATCATATTTCCCATTCCATGGCACAAAATTAATTCCCCCAACCCCAAATTAATACACCATCACCTCATTCACCTTCTTTGTTCACACGCATCATGCACCATCCCCATCCCTATCCCCATCCCCATCCTCAGCTTCTTCGATCATCATCGTCTTCACCGTTTTCGTTCACACCTTCGTCCACCTTATTTTATAAATTCAGGTATTTTTTTTACTTTTAATTTTTAAAAAGTTTTTTGGGTTTTCTTAAACCTGTAAAATATATTGAAAAAAAATGGCTCAAAAAATGTTAAAATTGAATTCATTTTGTAGACAATTATTAAATATAAAATTATTTTGTATGCTCCTTTTTTTTCTTTTTGATTTGGTATGTAAATCTGATTTTATTTATTTATCTTCTTCTTCTCCTTTTGGCAGGAGAGAGAGATGAAGATGATGGTATGCAATGATGTCCGTCCTTTTAATTGTGTACCACCACCAATGAAAAGATGCCACCTGCTGGGTCATCAAATGGGTGATCTTCATCCTTCGTGACCTCTTTGAGGTCAATTGGTGACCTCTTTGAGGTCAATTGGTAACTTGAGTCATGCTAATTTCCTACTTAACATGTGATTAAGGTGACCAAGCAAGGTCATGACTTCCCTCATGACCTTGCTTGGGGATGGTCTAAGCAATTTTGTAAATTTTTGTTTAATACTCGTAATAAGGTTTAATCATAACGAACAAAAAATAGCGGCCGCGAGTTTCCTTATTATAAAAAAAAAGGTTTTTCTACATGGTACCTCTGTATTTTTCCGAATTCTACATGGTACCCCTCGTTTTTTCAAAATATACATGATACCCCTAAACTTAATGAAAACCTCTCAAAATACCCATAATACACTAATTTGTCTGTTTTAAACGTTTATATTATGCACTTTTCATTGATCTTTTGACAATAATTTTGCATGTCGTTATCATAAATATCCTTTAGACAATCATAAACATATTTTCTTTATAAAAATTAACTATTTTAAAACACGATTTTTAGTAGTTTACTAAGTATAGGGGTACCAGTGATAATTTTAAAAACTAAGGGGTACCACGTAGAATTCGAAAAAACGCAGGGGTACCCTGTAGAAAAACCCTAAAAAAAAACTTTTGCTGGTTCATTATGACTAAATTTTTCGCATTTTCTTACTCAAAAGTTAATTTACACCATATATTGTAGATAAAGGTTCAAGGTTGTATCGGACTATCGGTAGTCAACACAGATAAAACACATACTAATGTCGATAAAAAAAATACTACTATGTATATATAGTATGTATATACAATTACACTTATACTTCATATGTATAATATGATGTCATATTATATTAGTATAGCTTTTCACAAGACGTCAGACGCTAAGCTTATATATAATGAAGAAGCACTCGTCTTTATATGATTCAATAAATTATACTCCGTAATAGTTATGATTGAATTTGTGACTTTACTTACTAATGAAAGAATCCTATTATCGAAAAAACAAAAACTTATATTACCAATTAGATTCCGTCCTTATCTTTTTTTTTTTACAATATATATCCTAAGCCATTAGTTGAATTATTAGGCTAGAATAATTGGAAAAGTGTATGCCACAAAGGACTTTTTTATTTTATTTTTTGATAGATATATGCCACAAAGGAGTTGCTTGGCTAGACTATGAGATAAGATAAGAGCCATGCCTTCTCACCAAAATAGGACCAAACTCATTAACGCTTCTACAACCACTCTATCCTTATTTGTAGTTTTGTACGAGTACGTACTATTTTATTTATTCATTTACTTCATATTCCCATTTAACTCTTAGTAAATTTTAAAGCACGTGGACAAATCAATCAACGACAAATTTACTTTGTATCATACCTAATCACACCGGTGAACGGAGATTTGAAATTGTAATGGTAACCATCTTTGTTACAATTAATAAACTATATCACCAGCTCTAATACAACCGATGGTTTAGAATTCGAGCTCTACCCTAAACTTTTGAGTTTTATCTTAAAGAATTTGAGCTATAATATAGAGTTTTTGAACTCACACATTTAAACATATAATTTTTTTTTTAAAAGTTCGAAAAAATAACACATAAGCTCGAATAAATGTGTATAGAGATTATTGTACAATGCCTGTTAGGCTGTTATACAACTAGAGATACAATAGTATTTATATCTTAGTTAGTTGAAATTAATATATAGTCCTGAAAAAAATAACCTTTTTCGAATCATTTCGTTTTTTATATTATAGGGAGTATAATCGTGCTTATGGCTAAATCTACGAGACTATGAACTTCACAGTTAATTAATTACTTACTCCATATTTCATTGATTATTAACCATAAATTTCACGATCCTTTACTACAGTAATTCATATTCCTCCTTAAACGCGCGCAAATGTTATTGATTGGTATGAACACTATTATACAATACGGAGTATAATATTTAAAAATTTAAAACGAAGTATAAAAATATTCTTCATATCGGCATTTGACGTAATTTTATATCCCCGATTATTTCGAAGAATCAGAATAGTAGAATATATAACTAAAACAAGTATAGCATAGCAATTAAAATATAGAGTAAATAAGATGGCATAAGTAAAGATGAGCTAATGTTCATCAAGGCTCAAGTTGTACTTGTACGTGATCAATCATTGAATTACAAACAAAGAGTTGTCAATCCAACGTGTAGTATTGATCTAGTCAACTAGTCAACGATGGCTATTACTATTTTACAAGTTTCCAACTAATATACGTTCGCCAAATAACCCATACTTTTTAATATTAATATATATTTTATAAAAACAAACAAATTGTCACTCGTATAGTCGTATTGTAATAAGTCCACCAACGCGGAATTGATAAAATTGCCATGTTTTTGGCTGCTTGATTATTTACTAACATCCATGTCATATTCTCATGGTCACTAGTCAGTTGCCGATAGATAAACCGTCTCAACGTCTCAATCAAAACATTAAAGTGATGGCTGACACTCAACTATTATATACATAATCTATTATGCCCTTCACTTTAATGTTTATTGGATTTGAAAATTGGTTAGTACACATGAACAATTTTAACCAAAAACTTAAGGTGTACCAAATAAAATACGGAGTATGAAATATATATACCGGGTGTACCAATTAGTTAACGTGTCAAAATTTATATGAAGTGGGATACAAAATGAAACACAAATGAGACGATAATTTTTTACTAGGTGAGGTGATATATAAATAGATTATGATAGGATGATTATAAATTATTTGGGAGTCTTGATTGCCTAATTTTGTCATAGTTTCATCATATATCATACCAACTCTAATGTTGCATACGGAGTAAGTATATGTTAGCAAAGCTACTATCTGTTTTTTAAGTGCTTCTCATGTGTCATGTCTCAACTAGCTCAAAAGAAAGTAGGTTAATAGTAAAAAGAATGCATAAAGTAAGGTTTATTATCTGTTATATAAATCGATAGACTACGTCGGTGTAAAAGTATGGACCGATCAGCCTAGGTAATTACAATCACTTAATGATTTCCAAGTGTACTTTAATTTTTTCAATTTATACTTTTAAGAAACGTCACGATTTTGTAAAAAAAATTCGATAAGGTGAGGAACATTCTTGTAGATAAGAACGGTAAATAAAAATCAAAGATTTTCAAATTACTCGGAAGCAAGTAATATAGAAATGCAATTGCTGAATCTGACACGTACTTTTACTATATCCCACTCATTTACAGCTATTATTCTAATTAAATGAGTTTGGTGTGGTGATTGTTCACTTCATCCGTTAACCATGAGGTCAGGGGTTCGATCCCTGCCCACGGGAATGAAGCAAACTCTTTGGCCAGCCGTTTACCTCTTTGTGAAAGCACCCGCGACGAGGGGATTATACAATGTTGTCGATGGTGGACACCCCGGTTTACACTAAAAAAAATTTAGGTTTTTCTACATGGTATCCTCCCTTTTTTTTATAAGTAAAATTTAAAATGAGTTGAGCTATAAAGGAAGTGGGTCAATAAATAGAGAAAAATTAATGGAGTTTATTTTTATTTTTATTTTTATTTTTTTTGGTTTTCTAGTATCATGTTATTGTACACCATAATTAATGAATAACGTTCCTTTTAGTCTACTTTAATTATGAATTTAACACTAGGGGGACAACAAGTCTTCCTGACGGACATCCTACGACGGGTCAAGTACTACTCATGTGGGTAGATAAGACAAAACAGAATGCTACTCCTTATTCCCTAGGTACTTAGCTTTTGTCTTATCTACCCACATGGGTAGTAATTGACCCGTCGCAAGCTTGCGACGAATATACCCGTTACAAATGAGAATTTGTGCCAGTGGGAAGGGGTGAAGCCACAAGTAAATAATAAGTTCAGCATAAACTATGCCACAACCGCATTGGTAGGAAGTCGAACTCTGAAACACTTCCTAGGCATCCGAACACATGAATTAATTGGAATTTCTCATATTAATCGTCGAGAATAGCCTAGGTTAAAGAAGATAGCTTCGGTTTTCTAAAAATGACTAGTGTATTTTTAATCGGTCACAATTAGGGAATGAAAGGAAGAGACATTGGTAGAATGACACGGATAGAATACAAAATGTCGTATGTAAAAGAGTATGTTGGACCGTGTTTCAAAAGACGCTTTATGTTTTGATAATGACAAGTGTGTTGTAATTGTTGTATAATTTTGCACGTAATTGTTTGTTAAGTCTTTATAGGTTAACGAGGTTACAAATTGTAAAATGATGATTTGATAATACAGTTTGAATTTGTAATCAAGGCGATGAAAAGAACTTACAATTGAAGAATTTTCAAAGAAGATTAGTCAGTAGTTAGTTCGTATCACCTTCATGATATTTAATAATTGTTTTGAGTCTGTTCCAAGTTATAATTGTAACTATAACTTGATACACTCACGGTCTAGGTTATAGTCGATTGTACTATAACTTGGGGTGGCTACGTAACACGATATTTTTGAGAGAGAATTTAGTAAAACCGTATATGAAACAGCTACAACTATTATAAAAATAAACATAGTTTTTTTTTTCTTTTTTTTTGGGCTTAAAGGACTAGATCACTTGTCATTTGTCAATCACAAGAGCTGATAGTAGGCATGTGAGCATGTTACATGTGGTTCATTGCTCATATCTGGGCTGGGTCCTTTTTTACATGTACGAAGGCCAGCCCTAATAAACCATACACCATTCTCGTCCTTTCAAAAGCCCACTTTGGGCTTTTCTTTTTTCGGGTAGTCTTATGCTATAGCCTATAAGACGATTCTATAAGAGAGTTGTCGGTTAATTAAATGCGTATTATGCTATAGCCTATAAGACGATTCTATAAGAGAGTTGTCGGTTAATTAAATGCGTATTGAATGTATCATCTTCTTTTCATCATTGCAAATTAATTAGGGAAAGTCCCATAAGGCAAATCTTAACAAAGCAATCTACATTGGTTTTTAAAATTGAATCTATTAGTCCCTTGATTGAGTCATTTGTTTACTTATTCAGTTTTAAGAGCGTTTCACACATGCATTTGTTTACCTTTTATATTGAAATTGCTTTTAATGAGTGATTTAATTTGATCATCAACATTTATTATTGTTCATTTGTCTTCTAGTAACAACAACTACAAATAATCTGCTTCCCTCCTTAACTTTTGTATCAAAACTAATGGTAAATAGATGATTAGATTAAACGAGTTAAGAACGTGAAGGAGATATATTTACGGAGTTAAACATAGTTAATGACAAACCCAGATGATAAAATAACTGACAACTTACAAGTGATAACTAACACAGCTAATAGCGAATTCGAATCGTTATCGATGATGTCACAAAAAGATTACTAAATTGAGAAGGTTGGATTTCACAAATAACAAAACTAGAATCTTTCGGAATACTTGACAAGCTCTTAGAATAGTTCATAAATTATACTCCTTTATTTGTTTACGTTTGTTTTTGACAGTTGACACAAAGATTAAGGACAAGGGAGGGGACCATTTGTGGGTAGGAGCATTGGATAACATGTGAAATATAGTCCCATTGAGTAATCAAATGACCCACTGGAGTGCATGCTAGTATAGAATGGTAAACAAATGAATGAGATCAGACAACCTAAAATGAAAATGGTAAACAAATGACCGGGACAGAGGGAGTACAACATAGGTATTACAATCTGACTGTGTACTTTCTGAGTTATATAATAAACTTTTCGAATTTTATTTTAAAAAATATAAGTTTTTCCTATAAAGTTCTTGAGTTTTCTCACTTAAATATTAAGCTAATAAAATACAACATCACACAACAAGTCAACAACTATACTTATAAAATTAATTAATTTGAACTTTTTCCATAAAAATTTATTACTTCCTTCCTTCAACTCTACTCTACCACTTTCAGTTTTACACACTATTCATGAGTCGACATCTAATTGCAGTTTTCTCTCAATATATAAGTGAAAATATATTCATGTGTGATCTTGTTTGATTCGTCTTTACGAGTACATTAATAATATCCAACTTTTATAATTTTTGCAAATACGTAGCTAACGATATTACCGCGTAAAACACTCGTTGGCAAACGTGAAAAAGTAAATTGGTAGAGTGGAGTTGAATGGAGTAAGTATATCTTATAAATTTCAAATACTCGGAAAAAATACATGTCAACTCAAAAATTAAAATAGTATAAGATAATACATTCGATAAGCAATCCTTTTTTCCCTTTTAGACTTACCTCTTGAAATGATTATTCCACAGTGTTATTGAATGTAGGAGCACAAATTCTCATTGAAGACGGCGCATATCTGTTTTCAATAAAGACGGGTTAGAATCCCTCTCATAAGGAGACAAATGAAAGGATAAGTGGGGATCCATTTAATTTTTCACTTGTCCTCCCAATTGCCTCCTTGTGAGAGAGAATCGAATCCATGTTCATTGAAGACGGATATATGCCGTCTTCAATGAGAGGAGCATATAAATTCTTGTAAGCCCTAAAAAACGTGACCAACTTGTGATGAGGTGGAGCAGTATCTTTGATCAATGAAAGTTGACTTAGAGATTCCATCTAGATCTGGCAAATGGGTCAAACGGGTCGGGTTTGAGTCGGGTCAGTTTGGGTCGGGTCATATCGGGTTTGCTCAACCTTACGGGTCGGGTTGGGTCGGGTCGGGTCACTTTTGGGTTTGGGTCAGTTTTGGGTTTGGGTCAATTCGGGTTTGGGCCATTTCGGGTTTGGGTCATTTTGGGTCGGGTTATTTTAGATTCATTTCCGATTTATTTAGGCCATTTTCATGTCAAAATGATCAAGTTAGTTTTTAAGTCAAGCCCGACGTCGAGCCAAACTCGCACGAGCCGACTTCGACCAAGCCGAGCTTGAGCTGATTGTGGGCTGTCTCGTCTCATTATCAGTATATCACCCCTAATCTAGGTAGCACGGACACTCCTCCTACTTAGCCGTCCCGTGTCGGACACCGTGTCGGACACACGGACACACGAACACCTGTAAATAAGGAATGAGAGGTTGAAGATTAAAAGAAATTGATTAGAAGATGATTTTGGGTGGGAAATATGAATAAATTATAGTTAAAGTCAAATTTTACCTTCAATTATTTACATTTAATATCAAATACTAATACAAAAATAAAATCGTACGTTATTTATAACTATAAAATAGATATTTTATTAAATTTAAATGCCGTGTCCCGTGTCCTAAATTTCACAAGATACCGTATCACGTGTCCGTGTCGTGTCCGTGTCCGTGTCCGTGTCCGTTTTGGTGCTACCTAGCCCCTAATCACAATAAATTGGGTCATTTAGGATCATTTTAAATCGGGTTGTCTGTGGGTAGGTGGTTTTGGGTCGGGTTATTTTGGGTCGGGTCTATTTCGGGTCAGTCAAGGTTCGGGTCGGGTCTGGGTCGGGTCGGGTCAATTCGGGTTTCAGGTCATACTCGGGTCAAGCAGTTCCGGGTCGCTTTCGGGTCTCGGATCAGCCTTATCAGGTCGGGTTATTCGGGTCAGGTCAGTTTTGCCAGGTCTAATTCCATCCTTGAACAAACTAATGGATATTTATTGGGGTCAATTATACACTTCAAACTAAAGGCTTCTTCAATTCCTTTTAATCACACCCACTAAACCCGTGAAAAAGCCACACTGCCACTATATTAAGGAATAAGATCTCATATGGAGTCATATGAGATAATATTAAGAAATAAGATCTCATATGGAGTCATATGAGATAATATTAAGATATGTTTAATAAATATTAGGATAGAATATTAATAAGATATTATTTGGTATCCTAGTTTAGGTAGACTACTCATAATATAAATATGAGTACATATTATGTATTAACAACAACAATAATATTATCAAATATATGAAATACTTTATTATAAAATCTATCATGGTATCAGAGCCTCTTTCCTGAGGACTCTACAAAAATCGCTTCCGCTACTCGCCGGTGGGTTAATAATGTAAGAAACCTACCGGCGAGATTTCATTATTTACAGTCAAATTTATCTTTAAAAAAAACAAAAGTATGTTACCTTGTTACGTCTGTCGTTTGCACAAGTAAGAAGAGAAAAAAATTGGTGGTGATGATGTTAGTGCCCTTCCATTGAGCGCCATATTTGGCTTGAGTGTTTCCCATATGAGTATGTTACTTAATGTCAGGTTACTTGGTCTTTTGACCCGTACAATATTCCGGCTCTCCTCATGTCGTGAGACGAGCCGTATTGTTTATCTATTTGTCGTAAGACAATAGTATTTATCTATATAAGTGGGTAGGTGGTTATCCGCACTTATCTTGACTGGCGAGTCGATTACGCATTATTTATATGAGTGGGTAGGTGGTTACCCCTCCGTATATACGGGCGAGTTACGCACTTATCTTGACTGGCGAGTTGATTACGCATTATACTGGCGAGTTACGCACCTATCATGGCCGGCGGGTCGTATACGCACTGATGAATTGAAGAAAAAGATTATGCAGACAAGGAAAAGTCGACATTTTTTTCTCTTATTAATTATTGTATTTTCAAACTCATGGAAATTTAGTCAAATTACCATAAGTTTGAGGGAGGGTATTAAGGAATAAGATCTCATATGGAGTCATATGAGATAATATTAAGAAATAAGATCTCATATGGAGTCATATGAGATAATATTAAGATATGTTTAATAAATATTAGGATAGAATATTAATAAGATATTATTTGGTATCCTAGTTTAGGTAGACTACTCATAATATAAATATGAGTACATATTATGTATTCACAACAACAATAATATTATCAAATATATGAAATACTTTATTATAAAATCTATCACACTAAAGCATCACTGTCTGTGATTAGAGATAGTGGATTATTTTAATGTTCTACTCGTTATATCGTAAAATGTTAATGTTCTACTCGTTATATCGTTATATCGTTATATCGTAACTTATTAGGTAGCAAAGCCAGTGGCCAGATCAAAACCGTCGTAAGTTAGAGTCAGGTCGAATCGAGCCAGATCAACGCATCACTATCTCTAATCACACCCACAAGGCCACAAGGACAAAAGAGACTAATAGGATATAAATATACTATATGGGTCTCAACTATCAGTCTATCACCTTAAGGTTTTGATTGAGATGATACATCTATAATGGTATCAGAACCAGCGTGACCGAAGATCACAAGACCAAACCCCGCCAGCTCCAATATCGTGCACTAACCACTTTTCAAGCTCAATAATTAAGAAAAAAAAAAGTGCATTTAGTCATTTCGGTTTTTTTTTGTTCAATTAGAGTTATATTTTTTCGGGTCATTTTCGGGTTAGTAGTTTCAGATCGGGTCATTTTGGGTCGTTGGGTAAGTTTCGGGTCGACGCACTTCGGGTCAAGTTGGGTCGGGTCGGGTTAATTTGGGTTTCGAGTTATATTCGGGTTTTGCAACTCGGGTTAATTTCGGGTCTCGGGTCAGCCTTAGCGGGTCGGGTTGCTTTTGTCAGGTCTACCAATGGACATTCGAGTAAGGGGAATAATAGGATATAAATATAATATAGGTTAACGCCCCTAACTACAAGTCTACAACTAATGAAGTGGAACAAAATACATGTACTCATGAAAACAGAATTTTAACTCACAAATCTTAACCTTTGTACAAATATGTAAACACAAGATATTTACAAATCAAATAAAGTATACAAAGTATTTTATAATGAAGAAAATGAGATAACGTCACCAAATAATATCCTATCAATACTAACTCCGTACGTATATAATTTCTCTTCTGACAGACATTTTTCGTCACAAGCTTGTGACAGGAGAAATGTGATCATTTTTCTGAGAATATGTAACCATTATCCGATAGGTAATATTTTATAGATGGTTACAATCCTCATAAAAATGATCACATATCTCCCGTCACAAGCTTGTGACCGCCACAAGAGAGACCAACTACCGCTTGCAATAGTTGTCGGTTTAAGGAAACAAAAATCGAAGACAACTTCGATTAGTAGTCATAATGTATGCTGCATATGTGATTCCAATTAAAGTCACAGAAACTATAGCACATACTTTAAATAATCTGTATATGCTTGGGCTTGCAATGTCGGAAGCAGTATCAACAATTGGGTAAACATCACATGTTCCTATACCACCTATCGTCCTCGCTCTAATCCTTTCTAATTGACCATTGTCAATTATTTTTATGATTCCCTTTGATACTTCTTGTACCAAGCTTGATCCTATAGGAAAAGCCTGTAAAAAGAAGCGAAATTAATCATACAAATGTATAGTCGTAAGAGTAAGTCTCTTGTAAATCGGATTTATGATAAAACATAGTAGAACTATTAATAAAGTACCTTGATGCGTTTATTACCCGATCAGGGTAGATAGTTAGTGAAGCACATATATATAGGATTATACCTCCAGTGGTATAATAACATTGCTTATATCTAATCGAGCTTATGTGTAGTTTTCCGAGCTTGTTAAAAGTGTAGTTTTTTGAATCTTTACAACAAAGTTCAAAAATTTTATTACATAGGTCAGAAACTATACTCCCGTACTGGGGTAAATTAAGTAAAGTAATTGATGGTTTTACAATAAGCTTTGTGTACAACCGTTTTAGCTAACAAGAGTAAGTCATAGCAAAGAGGGAGGAGAGATCATACAAAGCCATATCCAGAAGAATGAAGGTTAGGAATAGGAACAAGAGTAAAGTTGGTGCAACGTTGAGCACGGAAAACCGAAAGAGGCGGTGTTTCATCAATGGCAACGGTAACCCCGCCTTCTGCAGTTCCTTTACTTAGCATATCCATTAATACCAACTCTGAATCGTAGGGATACAGTTGGTTATCTGATAGTCCATAATCTTTAAGTCGATCATACACAAATGAGCCTCTCGAATATCCCACTTTTTCACCGGTGCGTATGATTTGGTTCAGACTTTTGTTTGGTGCACTCGAGTCGTGGCTCGAAAGTAACCAAGCCATGCTTGTTGCATAGTAAGTGATCAAGATGAGTATAATAACCAACCATAGAAGGATCATCAGTCTTGTACCTTTTACGGTCCCTAACACCTCCCCTGCATTGTTGATAAATTCATATGTAAAACAAGAGTCGGGATTTGAAGATTAAAAATTTTAGGAGACGAGTTATTATTGAAGAACAGCGATCTCAAAAACAATTGTAGATGGATCGACAGCCCTGCTAGTCTCCTCTCGCTCCGCTACCTAAAACAAGTACTCCCTTTGTCCCAGTCATTTATTTAGCTTTGATTAAAATACGCTACACAAACATTAAAAAAGGTCAACAAATGATTGGGATCGGGTTTTAGGTACTTACTCCTCCAATCTGCTTCTTTTTTTTCCCTGAGTTGAATTTTTGTGTCTGCAATTTCGACATTGAGATTAATTAACTTTTATGCCGGGAGGCATTAATATCGATATTACAAGGTGGAGTACTAAAGATAGTTTATAGTATCGAAACTCTTACTATCGTCTGCACCTTCTAGTGACTCTTGTCTAACTTGTTGATTTGCATTATCTGTAATTCCGTATTCCCACGAAGACATTAGTGCATACATGAATAAAACGGTCTTACATGTAAGATAGTCTCATATGTCATACCGTCTCATGCACGATTTTGAAAATGTGGAAAAGGGAGAAAATTGTTCTACCAAAAGACTTACCCCTGTTTCGTACAAACACAAGATTTGCTATGTCGGAACCCACAAAAATTAGGATGCTGAGGAAGAAGATAACGAGTGTACCAATCACCATTTGTCGTGTTAAGGACGTAAGCGAGTTGGCCGCTTTGTTTTTGCTTTGTTGTGATACAGGAATCAACATTGATATTCCTATATCAGTGTAAGGTATTGTAAAATCGACCCACGATGTCCTTGAATACCTTATGGTTATGTCTCCCACCGCACCATCGTATAGCTGTTCCTCGTAAACAATTAAATGCTTAACTGTAAAACTCATGCTCTAAAAATTACTGTACTTAGCTCAAATTCATGTATAAGCCTGAAATATGGTAGACCGTCTTATAAGAGAATTGTTGATTACACAGCTACTAGGCTAGCGTTTTAAGGTTGATATATGCGCACCTTATTAAAGACAGATTCCACCATATCGTTGTATGATCCGTTCATGGTACCGTCAGGCCTTTCGAAGGGAACGAACTTAAATGAGATAGACTCGTCTACAGTCGAGCTCACAGCCTGGTTAAATACCTCAATTGCAAACCCACTGAAATTCCGCTGGCCAGTAACTGGATCGCGTGTAATTTTCACAAACTCAGTAAAGCCGGACTTTGGTGGAACCGCAATCCTTAGCGTTGTTTGGTTTCCCGATTGTGCCCTTACCGTGATCAAACCCTGTGTCGACAGTGTCACGATGAAAGTGATGAGACAGAGGACCACGGAAAAGTTGGAAAAGCCTTCCATTTTTCGTAACTTTTGACTCGACTTAGTTTTATAATTCAGTTCTGTGAGTTTCCATGCTTTCCAATCTATTTATAACGTAAGTCCAAGATACTCGGACTTTATATTGCTATTTTGAATGAATTAATAGGGCTATACTGCAGTTTATCCTGTTTACAAGTTAGTAATTTGACTGCAGATTGATAATCGAGTTCGAATAGTTTACTTTGATTACATTCATTCCAAGTGCTCCCCAACTGGTACAGGTTATATCTCGTACTCCGTTACTTATAAGGCCATAGAAAACGTAAGAAAATATTCGAGTAGTTAATTCACTTCATTTGTGATTAAGTCCACCTGAGAATGTTCAATGATGCATTCTTTATTGAGAAGTATAAGATCATGAAGGAATATCAAAGACTTTGACATAGATTATATATATAAGCAACTTGGTGACTAGAGGCACACGAGAACGACGACTTTGACAGTTCAACTCCCATATAGAATGATCACAGCAAATTTTTTAATGAGGTGACGGTTTCTGCAAGCGAGAATTCTAGATCGTTATTGATTCAGAATATTGGTCATCTCCGAGTTCCTACAATTAAAGTTAACTCGACTAAAATAGCTTCCAAGGCAACGATATCTTATGTGTAAATAAAATCAATAGTCAATTTTGATTGTCACGGGTTTTAAACTAAGCCTTGTCATTCAGTCACTTTACCAGGTAAGCTAGCTGATATTCGCTAAAGTTTATCAAAACTACTTTAAAGAGCAACCCTGATGTAATTTTGTGTGTGTATGTGCTCGCGCTAATCCTTTTGTCAGCCATGTTTTAATAAGAGTGGAGGTGATTTTTTTCCAAATTGTTCTATGGCTATGAATAGTTCTATTGTCAACTACTCAGGCATAACAATGAAATAGATTAATTATACTGAAGCATGAATACCGCCCTTGAATTACTACTGCCTCTGTTCGTATTCAGCTAGCAGTTCTACGCCAAAATTGTCATCAGCTCAAAGCAGGATTCTCACTATGCTATGCACAACTACAAAACGAGCGAC
>JAIUZE010018235.1:0-31718 GCA_022085475.1 Heliosperma pusillum
TCCTGTTGGTATGTCTTCTTCTTTTATTCATATGATTGAGATTAACCATGCAAATTTCGGAACTTGGGTATTAGATACTGGTTGTGGTTCTCATCTGTGTAATCATTTGCAGGGCCTAAGAAACATCACAACTCTCGCAAGGGGTGATGTGGACCTGCGAGTGGGGAATGGAGCAAGAGTAGCTGTCGTTTCAGTGGGAACATATGTAATCCAACTCCCGAGTGGATTTGAGTTATTTCTGAATAACTGTTACTATGTACCCAGTTTATCTAAAAACATTAGTTCAGTTTCCGTACTTGATAAGGACGGTTTTTCGTTTGTAATAAAGGATAATAGCTGTATTTTCTCTTTAAACGAAATGATTTATTGTAAAGCAGTTTCCATGAATGGGATTTATGTTTTAGATCAAACCACAGATATAATGCATGTGAGTAGTAAGAAAGCAAAGGTTGGTGACAAAGATCAAACCTATTTATGGCATTGCCATATGGGACACATAAATGAAAAACGCGTGAAGAAGCTCATTGACAATGGGACTATCTCCCCATTTGACTATGAATCTTTTGGCACTTGTGAATCATGTCTCATAGGCAAAATGATCGCATTTCCTTCAAGGGAAGTGTGAATGTGCCGCATTCTCGACCTATTAGGACTCATACATACTGATGTGTGTGGACCTATGTCAATCAACGCTAGAGATGGCTATAGGTATTTTATCACTTTCACGGACGATTTGAGTAGATATGGTTATGTCTACTTAATGAAGCATAAAAGTGGGTCCTTTGACAAGTTCAAGGAATTCCAGAATAAGGTTGAAAACCAGCTGGATAGAAAGATTAAAGCACTACGTTCAGATCGTGGTGGCGAATATCTTTCGAATGCGTTTGATCAACACCTTAAAGACTGTGGTGTAGTACTACAGTTAACTCCACCTGGAACACCACAATTGAATGGTGTGTCCGAACGGAGAAATCGAACATTACTTGATATGGTTCGATCCATGATGAGTCACACGGTTGTACCTGATTCATTGTGGGGTTATGCTCTTTTGTCAGCTGCTTTAATACTTAACCGAAGTCCGTCTAAAGCTGTAGACAAGACTCCATATGAGTTATGGAAGGGAACGGTCCCTAACTTGTCCTTTATTCGGGTTTGGGGCTGCGAGGCTTTGTCAAGTGGAGACACGAGGATAAGCTCGGCCCGCGATCGGTCAAGACATACTTTATTGGTTATCCAAAAGGAATGTTTGGTCATTACTTCTATTCGCCTACCGAATATCGAGTTTTTGTTGCGGCTAGTGCGAAGTTCTTAGAGAAAGAGTTACTCGAGAACAAGTCAAGTAATATAACCTTCGTATATCTGCGTAAACTGGTTGAGGAGCTACAGCAGCGGGAGATATGGTCTCAGCAAAAGGGAACAAATCCTCGACAAAATGAATGTCGCGAGAAATGCTTATTGTCTTAGTTTCGAGATCCATAACCTTCCACCCCTTCTTGCCAGAATGATAACCCAGGAAAACACACCGTCGACTACGAGGAGCAAACTTGTCTCTGAGTCGAGGACGATAATGAACATAACACAGGCAACCAAAAGTACGCAAAATTGCTAAATTAGAAGCCGAGCCAAACAAAATATCATAGGGAGACTTCCCATTAAGCAGCGTAGTAGGAGTGCGATTAATGAGGTAAACGGCGGTCTGGACACACTCGCCCCAAAAAGAAATGGGAAGAGATGCTTGAAAACGGAGCGCCCGAGCAATTTCCAAAATATTTCGATGCTTGCGTTCGACACGACCATTTTGCTGCGGAGTGCCAACACAAGATGTATGCAATAAAATACCATATTTGCTATAAAACTCCGTCAAGGTGGAATTAACAAACTCAGTGCCATTATCGGTGCGAACTACTTTAACAGCCGTATTAAACTGAGTTCGGACCATATTACAAAAATTTTTCATACAACTTGGAACTGCACTTTTATCATTGAGCGGATAAACCCAAACAGCACGAGAATGGTCGTCGACAATTGTGAGAAAATAATTGGCACCATCAAAAGACGAAACTGAATACGGTCCCCATAAATCACAATGTATTAAGGCAAATTTATTATTAGCCAAAGTAGAACTAAGAGGAAAAGAACTGCGAGTTTGTTTTGCTCGTGAGCATACATTGCAATTAGCTAACAAATGTTTAACTTTATTAGAAGAACTAGTAGAAGAGACCAAAGACAGGTGTTGTCTTGAAGGGTGACCAAGACGGCGATGTAAGAGGAGGGTGGTGTCGACAATGCTGCTGGAGCACACGGCTGGTTCAGTCACAGGCCGGAAATAATACACCCCATTAAAAAATTCACCCAGTCCAATCGGCATCCTCGAATTGCGGTCCTGTATAACACACACACGATCATTAAAAATAACCACACACCCCAAAGCACGAGTCAATTGACCAATGGAAACTAAATTGCATTTAAGATTAGGGACGTATAGAACATCTGTAAGAACCAGTGAACCCAATGTCACTGTGCCACGCATAGTAGCGGTGGTGTGCACGCCATCTGGAAGACTAACTGGCGATGGGGGGATCGAGATACAGCCGGTTAGTTCCTCAAGGATACCAGTCATGTGGTGTGAAGCCCCGCTGTCAAGTAACCAAGATGAAGTGATAGACGGCGACTTACCAGACAGTTTCGAGGGTGGCTGATCGAGGAGGGTGAGGAGCTGCTGCACCTGTTCGGACGAAAGACCGGGAACAGACGAGGAAGACCCGAGTACAGGGGCCTCAAGGCGAGGGGTCTGTACAGTATTAGCTGTGGCAGAGACGGACTGTTGTTGCTGGTGTTGCTGACCTCGTCCTTAGAAAGAATAGCCACGACCACGAGAGAAACGACCGCGACGTCGACCGCGCGATGGGTAGCCAACGCGTTGGTAGCAATGCTCATAATCATGGCCGGGCTTAGTGCAATACGTACAAGTCAGGCCGGTACTTGGAGAAACAGAGGCTGACGAAATGGTGGAGGAAGAGGCTTGTACAGCAAAACTCATGGCTTCCGTCTTATCATCACGATTCCGAACAATTGTTTTATGACGTTCTTCTTGAGTGACCAAAGAGAAGGCTTTATTTATAGTCGGGATAGGATCCATGCTCAGAATTTGGGTGCGAAGCGTATTATACTTATCGTCATTGAGACCTAAGACAAAATCATGGACTTGTTCCTCAGCAGCGCGTGCACGCAATTTTGAGGCAGCCGAGCATATACAGCCACACGTCACGTCAAGAGAGCCATAAAGTTCATCCCACAAGCTCTTAAATTTATTATAATAGGATACCACTGGCAATTCCTTCTGACGAAGATTATGATACTCGGTTTTAAGTTGATTGATGCGAGGGCCATTGGCAGTCGAATATCGTTCATTAAGATCATTCCACAAATCAGACGCAATAGTATGAGAGGCGATACTTGGTTGAATAGAAACGTCAATGGAATTAAAAATCCAGGAACATATAATCGAGTTATTGGATCGCCAAGCCGCAAACTCAGCAGATTTGTCATCGACAGGTTTGAGATATTCGCCATTAATAAAACCAAACTTATTCCGACCATTCAAGGCATTGATAATTGCTTTAGTCCAGACATCATAGTTATCTCCGGTGAACACATACTTTGTTAAAGAATTACTAGGACCTTCGGACGGATGAAGATAGTAAATAGTAGAAGCATCATGAATAAGGAGAAGCTTCTTACCGTTACCGTTGCCGTTGCCGTTGCCGTTGCCGTTGCCGTTGCCGTTGGTCATTGGAACACAGAGGACGAATTACAGTGAGTAATTCGATGGAGAAACCCTAAAAAAAATCAACCAAAGCCGGGATATTATGGATGAGAAAAAAAAAAAAAAAAAAAAAAAATTGGATCTTAAACCATTGGCTCAGATACCTTGATAAATAGTTGCGGAATTGTTAAATATGTATTTGTGTATCTTCTTTGTGAAACGTTCACAATTACAAAGCTTATATACTAGAGTAACTTGACCTGGAGGACCTAGAAATCTATTAACAATAGGAACCCATTAACAATAGGAAAGATAGGAAAGCTAAGATAATAGGAAAATAATACTAGACGGGATTTCCTAATAGGTATTTAACACTAACACGTAATAAAACAACAATAAAATATTGGTTAAAAATCGAAAAAAATCAAGTTCAAATGAAGAACAGCGTAAGCATCCTTTGACAACCCTCCAACTAAAAGGTTGATGATAGATAACCAACCCACCATATTAGGAGAGAAAAGAAGGAAAATGAGTGGTAGACGGGCGAGTAGTGATTCAATACTTTCTAAACTAAGCTCAATCTCTCACTCCGTATCCCGAGACAGCTGCAACCATATATATATATATAAGCAACAAAAGGAAGGCCACAACTCCGATCATCAAAACCCAGGAATACAGTCACAATAGTTTAAAAAAAAGATGTAAAGCATAAACCAGTCAGAATACGCACATTTTTCATCACCCATGGTATCCTTTGTCTTTGAAGTTGAAACAAACGACATATTTTAATAAAATATGAGATATGATGTCACCTGAATGATTTCAGCGAACATTCGACCATTTGGTATACGACTCATGTCGGATCCAAAATCCAAGTAGCACCACTACAGTCGGACCATTTAAAGTGGGAAGCTTATCGTAATCCTATGTAGAGTATATAAGTGACACGAAATTCCTTAGGCAAAAAACAAAAGGCAATACAAATACAAAAATCGGCACGACCACCCACCAATTGTAGAGTAAAGAGGAATAAATGGAAGAGAACCCACCATATTAAGAAAGAAAAACAGGAAATTAAAGGTTGATGAGCGAGTAGTGATCGTCAACAATTACGAAAACCGCACCTGGGTACCTTAACGGAAAGATATAAACGAACCCAATTACGTGGATGAATATGGGTAAGAACCACAAAACAGAATCATCATACGGAAACTTAAATTCGTATAAAATAATGGTGGAAATAAATTAGCCTGTTTAATTTTGTGATCTACTATTGTTTATCACCAATCTAATTAAACTAAAGGCCAAAAGCAGATACTCAACCTAAACCCAAATCATACAGCTGTATAGTATGTATTAGTAGTAATTAATTCCCTCATCATAAATGCAAGTCATAAATCAACATGGAAATTAAAAAGTAAGATAAAAACAAATAGATAAATTAGCAAGACAACAAAATGGATAAAAAAAAATATATATGAAAGGAGTATGGAATGAACTTCTAGGAATTAAATCGAAGAAATTCGAGAAACAATTGCAGGATTGCTAAATTGAAGAAAACAATCGAGCTTAAAGTTTCATTAATGGAAAGCTTGAAATGTTTACAAGCTTAACCAAAATTACAGAAAGAATTTGTAAGAAGATATGTGAAAATTGCAATACAATGAATGAATGGAAACTGAATGACTTCAGGTCTATTTATAGTATTTTGTAGATGACCAATGCCAACTAATTCTAACTAACTGCCTTCCTGTATTTCTGGAATTCTGTTAGAGAATTATGTTATGGCGCCAGCTCAGCAACTTGTTAGGTGAATTAGTTAGGTTCATGACAATCCACGCCCCTTAAAATTCAGCTTGTCCTCAAGCTGAGTCCAAACTGAAACGAGGAAATCGACTGGCTATCTCAGCATAAGGTTCCCAGGTAGCATCAACAGCATCACCATTGGACCACTGAATTAGGACATAGACCACCCCTTGATTGTTCTTCTTAACTAGCTTCTTGGCTAAGACAGCAATGGGTTCTGCCCTTAACTGTTGTTGCCCATCTAAATCTGGAATTGAGCAAACTGTTGGCAGGGGTCCTTCATGCTTCTTAAGCACAGATATATGAAACACAGGATGAATTTTTGCTTCAGGAGGTAACTGCAGTTTGTAAGCAACAACTCCAACCCTAGCAACAATAGGAAATGGCCCAAAATATCTAGGAGATATTTTAACAGAAGACCTAAAAGCCAAGGACTTCTGCCTGTAAGGTTGTAATTTGACATACACCAGGTCCCCTACTGCAAACTCCTTGTCAAGTCTTCCTTTGTCAGCCTGACTTTTAATCCTATCTTGAGCTCTCTTAAGATGAAACTTGAGCATCTTCAGACATTCTTCTCTTGCTGTCAAACTCCTATCAATCAACGCCACAGTGCTGTCTCCCATAACATAAGGTATATGTAAATTTGGGGACTGACCATACACAATTTCAAAGGGAGTAGTGTTAGCAGATGAATGATATGTGGTATTGTACCACCATTCAGCTAATGGAACCCATTGAGCCCAGTCTTTTGGCTTCTCCCCTGTCATACACCTCAGATAGGTCTCAAGACATTTATTTACCACTTCAGTCTGACCATCTGTTTGTGGGTGATAACTAGATGACATCAAGAGATCAACTTGTTGCAGCCTAAAGAGTTCCTTCCAGAAAGTGCTAATGAACACCTTGTCTCTATCAGAAACTATAGTCTTAGGCATACCATGTAACCTGAAGATTTGATCTAGGAAAACTTGGGCCACTGATACTGCAGAGAAGGGGTGACTTAACAGCACAAAGTGGGCATATTTGCTAAGCCTATCCACTACCACCAATATGGAGTCTTTACCTTGAGACTTAGGTAAACCTTCTATGAAATCCATTGAAATATCAGTCCATATAGCTTGTGGAATAGGAAGTGGTTGCAATAACCCTGCAGGTTTCTGGAGAATAGGTTTGCATTGCTGACAAATGCTGCAATTTCTAATGTAATTCCTAATATCCTTCTTGAGTTTTTTCCAGTAAAACAAAGCTGTAACCCTCCTTAGAGTGGCCTGTACTCCTGAATGACCCCCAACTGGTGCATCATGTAATAAGGAAATAATCTTTTGCCTTAAGTCCCCATTATTACCCACCACCAGTTTGCCCTTCCTTCTTAATTCTCCATGAGTCCATGAATAATGGGGTTTATGTCCCCCATGTTGTAATTCCAGAATCAGGGCCTGTAAGTGATCATCACTCTCCCAACTGTGCTGAACCTGAGTTTTAAGGTCAGTGTTTAGTTGTGACAAGATTAAAGACATCAACTCACTACCATGCTATCTAGAAAGAGCATCTGCAGCTCCATTTTCCTTCCCTTTTCTGTATATAATTTCATAATCGAGCCCCAACAATTTGGGGAGGCATTTGCTCTGGAATGTGTTAGTAATCTTCTGCTCCAATAAGTACTTGAGACTGAAGTGATCAGTCTTGATCTTGAAATGCCTTCCACTGAGATAAGGCCTCCATTTCTCAATGGCAAAGATGACAGCCAGTAACTCCTTTTCATATGTGGAGCTAGCCTGGGTCCTTGGAGAAAAGGCTTTACTGATGTAGGCAATAGGGTGCCCATTTTGAGTCAGTACAGCCCCCATTCCCTTGTCTGATGCATCTGTTTCCACCACAAACTCCACAGAGAAGTTAGGAAGAGCCAGGACAGGTGCCCTAGTCATGGCATCCTTTAATTTCAAAAAGGCAGCAGTAGCTGTAGCATCCCATTTATAACCATTTTTCTTCATAAGGTTGGTCAAGGGTTTGCTGATAATGCCATAGCCTTGGATAAATTTCCTGTAATATCCAGTGAGGCCCAAAAACCCTCTCAATTCCTTTACATTCCTTGGTTCTGGCCAGTTCACCATGGCCTTAATTTTGGCAGGATCAGTCTCCACCCCTTTGGCAGAAATGACATGTCCCAAATACTCAACTGCAGATACCCCAAACACACACTTGAACATTTTGGCAAATAGGGTGTGTTGTCTAAGGATAGCTAAGGCTATTTTGACATGGTGGGTATGCTCTTCTAAACTCTTACTATAGATCAGGATATCATCAAAGAAAACCAACACAAACTTGCTCAAATAGGATTTGAAGATAGTATTCATAAGGTGTTGAAAGGTGGAGGGTGCATTAGTTAAGCCAAAAGGCATAACTAGAAATTCATAATGACCCTCATGTGTTCGAAAGGCAGTCTTAGGCACATCATCTGGATGCATTCTGATCTGCCAATATCCAGATCTAAGGTCAATCTTAGAAAAAATGACAGCACCATGTAATTCATCCAGCAATTCTTCTATGACAGGAATTGGAAATTTATCCTTGATAGTGTACTTGTTCAACTCCCTATAATCAATGCATAATCTCCATGTTCCATCTTTCTTTTTAACCAACACAATAGGAGATGAGAAAGGACTCTGACTTGGTCTAACAACACCTGACTCCAACATTTCCTTCAAAATAGTTTCAATGGCATCTTTTTGAACAACAGGATACCTATATGGTCTTACATTTATAGGGGGTGTTCCATCAGTCAAATGAATTCTGTGATCATGGGATCTATGGGGGGGCAGTTCAGTAGGTGTTTTAAAAACGTCCTCAAATTCATCTAAGACAACTTGTACTGTAGAGGGTATAGTGATACCTTCCTGAGGAGTATTGTCCTCTGCAGACTTAACTGATAGTGCAAATAGTTGGGCTGTGGCAGCAATACAATTGCCTTTGACAATGAGGGATTGCAACTGCTTGTCACTTACCCAATCTACTGCTCCCAATTTCCCTCCCCTCAAGACATGTTTCTTGCCCTTGTATTGAAATTGCATTCGAAGCTGTTTGAAATCCCACAACACAGGCCCCAATGAGAGCCATTGCACTCCCAAGACCATATCACAAGTTCCCAAAGGCACTAACATGATATCAGCCTGGAATGTTTCCCCTTGTAGATGCCAACTAAATTGCTTGACCATAGATTTGTTGTAAAGACTCTCACCATTTGCTACAAAAACAGCTACAGGATAGCTTGGAGTGATCCTACACCCTAATTTTCTTGCTGTCTTTTCATCCAGAAAATTATGGGTGCTGCCTGAGTCTATGAGTATGTTTAAAGAATTCCCCCGAACCTTCCCTGTAACCTTCATTGTCTGAAATGCAGCATTCCCAGTGATTGCATTCAGGGAAATTAGGGGAGGTAACTCATCACTAATATCCTCTTCTTGCTGCCACATTCCAGGAATTGCAGAGGTCTCTGTTTCTTCAGGTAAAATGGTAACAACCTCAATGCTATGCAATTGAGCTGAACATTTATGGCCAGCAACAAACTTCTCAGGGCAAAAGAAGCACAAGTTCTTAGCCCTTCTCTTAGCAATAAACTCAGGAGTTAATTTTTGTCTTGTTGTTCTAAATTGAGAATTGTTTGTATTTGGCTTGGAAACATTATGTAATTGGGATTGATATGGTATGAAAGATTTGTTCACAGGTTTCTCCAAAAGGGGTTTATTCTTCCTACTAATACAAGATAATGTGTTTTCTTGTAATCTAGACAAAGTGTAAGCATCAATTAAAGTTTGGGGTTTGAACATTCTTACAGTACTTTGGATGTCAGATTGTAACCCACTGAGAAAACAACTAATTGCTTGCTTTTCTGACAAGACAGTTCTAATCAACAATGCATCAAACTTCTCCTGATATGCTTCAATAGTTCCTGAATGTTTCAGATTCATCAGTTCTGAAATAGGATCATCATATGGTTGACTCCCAAATCGAGCCAAGATTGCAGCTTTATACACCTCCCACACAGGCCATAATCCTTGTGGATTAGTCTTCATCAAAGATTGATGCCATAGGAGAGCCTTCCCCTCCAAATGTATTGACACCAACTTCACCTTCAGATTGTCATTTGTAGCATCAACCTCAAAGAATTGCTCACATCTGTAAACCCATCCTTGAACATCTTCACCATTAAACCTTGGAAACTCAATTTTTGAGAATCTGGCGAAATTTGAGTTAAATTGCCCTCCATTATTAGGATTTCCACCATTGTTGGACACATTCCTTTCCAATGATGTAACCTTGGTACCAATTTCTTGGAATTGATTTGTAATTCGCAGCATTGTTTCTCTTTGAGCACGCATTTCATCCCTGAACTCATTCTGATGTCTCTGCTGCTCTGCTAAGAAGTCAGTCCATGAATCCTTCAAACTTTTCTGGAATTCTTCAAGTGCAGCTGCTTGTGCTTTTGTCGCCATTGTTGCAGAGTTTTAATGGATTTTGTGAGGTATTTTAATGGAGTTTAGTAAAAATTTTGGAGGATATTTCCATAATGATTCAGGAGATTGCCAGGAGCGAATCTCTGATACCACTTGGAATGAACTTCTAGGAATTAAATCGAAGAAATTCGAGAAACAATTGCAGGATTGCTAAATTGAAGAAAACAATCGAGCTTAAAGTTTCATTAATGGAAAGCTTGAAATGTTTACAAGCTTAACCAAAATTACAGAAAGAATTTGTAAGAAGATATGTGAAAATTGCAATACAATGAATGAATGGAAACTGAATGACTTCAGGTCTATTTATAGTATTTTGTAGATGACCAATGCCAACTAATTCTAACTAACTGCCTTCCTGTATTTCTGGAATTCTGTTAGAGAATTCTGTTATGGCGCCAGCTCAGCAACTTGTTAGGTGAATTAGTTAGGTTCATGACAGAGTAATGAGAAGCATGGCGGTAGATAATTCTATGACACCCTAGAAACCCAAAATCATCACCCAAAATTGGAAAGAATCATACCTAAGAATCCCAAGGCGCAGTTGTTTAAAAACCAGCAGGGCATTGATTATTGAGAAAGAAAAGATGAAGAGAGTAGGTAAAAGGCCTAATATGAGGGAGAAACAAAAGAGATTATTCATAAGAACAGTGCCGAGACAACTGCAACCCGAGACAACTGCAACAACGACAATAAAATCCGATTTTCTAACCCCAAGAATACAACCATAACAGGTAAAAAAAAGAAGAAAAAAAATGGTAATACCTGCATCTGTGTTGATCTAAGCAGTTGGGAGGAAAAAAATGGCAATACAACCATAAAATCCGAATAAGTTGGTAGGTTTTCTGAGGCAGTTGGGAGGTTTGAGGAGTTTTTTAGGGGATGAGAGTGAAATACGTAAACCCTAAAAGAGTATGTTGTGAGGGTGGGAAAGGAATAGATGGCTGAGATGCAAAGGAGAATCAACGGTTGAGGGTGGAAATAAAAAGACTATTCATAAGAATAGTGCTTTCAACCTCTCCCTTTTAAAAGGGTGTAGATTACGCGGCTCCGTGTCGTTTGTTTAATAAAGTTTTTACGTACGTACTTGCTTGTCTGCTTACTTTTATTTCGACTATGACCAAGTGAATAAGATATTGGACCGTCATGCATTCATAATACGACTTTAGTAGAAATCCGAACTTAATTTGAACGGGTAGTAACTAAATAATCAAAATACATATTAAAAGTCTAATTTAGCTCACAATAATATAAGACGGACTAAAAGCTCAAAACACAAAATAATTATAACATTAGCTTTAAAATACGAAAGACGACATTAAAAATATAATATTAAGAGGGTAAAAATACGTATAATTATCGACTTATCATAAACCCAAATTTATTTGGGGGAAAGGAAAACAAGGGTTAGTATTAATTATGTTAATTCAATGTTTAAGGGAATGAATTCATAAAAGAAGACAGTTGATAGATTGATTGTGATTTGCTGCGGATTTGCGAAAAGGTAGGGTTTCCCTACTCAGTATTTTTGTTGCTAATTGATGAGATGATATTTTTATTGTGATATTGATGATGTTATGATTGTTGATATTGATGATGGTCACTATTGTGACGATGACAGAGTTTGGGGAATTGTGATGGTTACTATGGTTACTATAGTTTGGTGATTATGTTAGAAGACGGATCACACCCCAAGTTCACCCCTGTAGTTACCCCCGCTACGTGGGGGATGTGCACATTAATGTTCCGGTTTTATCTCGCTGCGGTGAGATGGAAGTTCGATGCATGTAGCTGCGGTCCAGGGTCAATTGGGGGGGGGGGGTTTGTTGAGCAGGGATGGTAACCTGAGTCTACTGAGGTGTCCGCTGCGGTGGCCCTCTGGTTTCTCTTTCCCTTGTGCTTATCTTGTACGTTGGTCGGTATATGTGAATACTGACCATTTACTGTTTTACAAAACTGTTGTGATCCATTGGGGGATGGTAATCGATAGAGCTTCGTTGGGATCGAGGATGGGATCACTACGTCTTGTCTTAGCTTCCGCCGAGTAGTTAGAGCCTTATACATTGTTTAGTTTCTATTACTTTATCGTTTGTTGAATTTGGATTGTTGGTCAGACGGTATGCCGTCTGTTTTGAGGACATGTATTTGAGTTAAACTATTTATTAAATAATGTGTTGTTTCTTTATTGCTTGTTTTAATATGTACCATCTCGGGCAACCGAGATGGTAGCCCTACTATGTGTTAAAGGGGTCTTGTAAGGCACCTTTGTGTATGAGGGTGTTATAATGCCGAAGAGATGCAGTGGAGTCAAAAGTCCCTGGCTGAGAAGTTCTTGAAGGGATTGGTGTTTAGGGTCATGAACAAGCTATCAGTGTCGGTGGCTTCTGACCTTCAGGAGGCTTATGATAAGGCGGGTCAGGCTGAGAGATTGGCAGTTATGACAAAGGAGGCTAGAGAGGCGATGGAGGGTGGCAAGAGAAAGGCAACAAGCGAGGGTGGAGACAAATCTACCTATAACTAGTTTTAAACCCGTGCATAAAATGCACGAGTCGTATTATCATAATTGCATGCGTTATTATTGGAGACATGAACTAAATAGTTTAAAATTAAAATACGTGTATTAAGTATGTTAAACGTGGAAGTAATTGGCGTAGACTCACATAAAAAAAATACCCATTTATAAAGATTACACATATATGGGTGGCCATTTACATTTAAATTCCATTATAATATTTTTATTAGTTTGTGTATTAGGTCGGTCCCCTTGTTCCATGTTAGAAATACGGAGTACGATCCAAAGAATGTTATTTAGCTAAAAGCCTAAAAGCGTAGTTACTTATAGTCTTTATCAGTTGGTCTTGCTTCAGACGGGCCATTTTGGTCTGAAGCAATAAGACGAGATGTTGTAACCACTTTACAATTAGATGTAACCACTATTGAAAACAAGCTGATATAAGTTGTGGTTACATTTTATCAAAAAGTAACAACATAATCCCGTCTTATTTTTCAGACGGAAATGGTCCGTCTGAAATAAGAATTTGCGATTCTCTATATTCTATATTTAATATTAATCAGTTGAGTTTGTTGTACTAATTTCTACCAAACACATAGATTTTTATTACTTCGATTTTTGTCCTTCATTAACTTTTTCGGTTTATATATGCATTTTTAATTTTTTTAGCGTCTTAAGATTGCAAAAACTTTCTATTAACTTTTTGTAATTTAAAACTTGAAAATTGTTTTTATTTACAGGTGGGGTAAATATATATAATTTTTTAATCTACTTTTACATGTTCCTTATTTATTTTTAATATTTTAGCAAATTATCAGTTTCATATATGGGGTTTTAATTTTATGTATTTTGATTAGTTGAAGAAAGAAGAAAAGAGAGTAATTAATTAGTGAAAGTAAAAGAGAGAGTAATTGTATGAAGAACATGGTAGTCCTATTTAAATTTAAAAAAATTAAGCCTTAAAAATCAAGGATCAATAGGAATTTAATAAATGACCATATTGCACGGGTTTGTTTTTTCAAAATTTGTTACAAATAATGATAAATAGTTTTCTTATAACTACAACATGTCTTCGCTTTACTCTCTTTCTCTATGTATATTACTCTTATTTTATATTTATGTATAACAAATTTGTTATTAAAAAAACATGTAAAAAATAATGAGTAAATTTGGATTAAAGTCGTATTTAAGATATTGTACATTTATAAAAAAAAAATAATGATTAAAAATAGGGATTATGTTTTGACTTTTGATTAATCATGAGTTAAAATTGTTCATTTTCAATAAATGCGAACAATTTCTTACTCTTATATTTTATGATTCTATACAAAATATGAAGGGAGCAATGTTAGATCATGAGAAATGTTCTATATTTAACCCGTTTTCAATTTTATACTTCATAGTTTAGAATCTTTCCTCTTTTATATTTTTTAAGTCATTATTATATTATTCCTTCCCATCGCAGTTTTTCTTCCCATTAGCCTTTACACAGTTTCCAATATGTTACTTCGATTACATAGACATATGTTGAAGTATATATGATATACTCTGTAATAAGATATAAATATCTACATATTCTGTTAAGGGTATATACAAACCCTATGAACATGCTCCTTATGTAAAGGCGTAGGATGACCTAATTTGAAAAACAAATATAGGCCGTATATCTTAAAATTTAATTCATCCTTTCCAGCTGTTTGTTTACTTTCAATTAAATATAACTTAATAAAAAAATTAAAAAGCAAATAAATTTTCCATTTGTCTCGGCTATTTGTTTACCTATTTCACTTGAGGATGTTTTATTTGTTTGTTTATCTTATTATAGTAAGAAAGTTTGTTATAAGTAATTCGATCATCAACATAAATCATTCTCTTCTTATCACCCAATAATAATATCAAGAAATGGCCCCCTTCTCTCACATTGTTATTTATGCCAAAATCAAAATTAAATAGGTATACCTTTAAAATTTTAATATAAATGTTACTCATATAAAATAGGTAGAATCAATGTCATACAAATTGGAATTGTTAAACAAAAAAGTATCATATGCTATGTTAGGTGTAGGTCATTAAGTCTTATCACTTACTATGGATTTATCCGTTTTAAGTTAAAACGGCTCAAATAGCTTGCAAATGATACGTTATTATATATGCAGATGATATTATTTGACCCGCCTTAAGGTTAAGATGGATACTTCTTTTTCACTAAGAATTTGTGATGGTAGTAATGTAATATAATGTTATACGACTTATCATATAGTTAAATACTCTGTATGAGTTGGTTCAATTCACGTAGCCCAACAAAAAATTTGCTTTATTAACCCATAAGTTCATTGTGGTTGATGAGCAGCCATTCATCCACCACAAATGACTATCCGCCACACGGTTACTATCCGCCACATGCCCACAACCGACTCTTTCTGTACTCCCTTAGTCCAACTTGATTCGACTTAAACTATCAACTTCAGTATATTTATTTTTTGAACGATTTTAATGGGTTATACACTTTTACGGAGTATGACAAAGTTTAAGTACCTCATCTAATTTTGATGTTTGATGATATTATATTATTATATTTATCTTTATTAATATTGATAGTTATCCATGAATTTATTTTCTACACATATTTTTATTTTTGATCGATTTCTATCTTTTAAGCATTTTTTTTTAATGTTTCTTATATTCATATTTTTAGTATTAATAATTTATTTCTATTTTTCATTTAGTCGTTTTATTTTACTAATTCTTATGATAAATTTTTATTTTAAATAAATAATTGGCTTTTATAAATTTATGATCAAATTACTTTCTTTTTCCCTGTTATTTTTTTGTTAATTGGAAGTAAATTGTATTTATTCAAATTACTGAATACTTCACATTTATGTTTATTATGTTACTGTTTTTTTGTTTAGTATATATATTAAATTGATGGACTTAATTATTATTATTATATAAGTCATAAGTCATAAGTCATATTATATAATACGTTATCATATTATATAATTATATTATATATGTACTAATGAAAGTAGGATAGTTGGTATGGGTAGGAGAGAGAGTAAATAAATGTTATTGAAATCGTGTGGGTCCCACTTGCCTAGAAAAATGGGAAAAAAAGGGGAGTTTTTTTCTAGCCAATAAGAAGGCCGGAAAAAACTCATCTTTTATATTAAGGGGAGATAAGGGCAATAATTCGCAGACCATATCCTTTTCGGGAGGTGGTGGCTACCTCAGAGGACAACACTCTGGGGAAACGGTGGTATAACCACTAGTGAGACTTTCGGGGTAAAGTGTTATGGTTGTGGCAGTGTGTGCCACAAGAAGTTCGAGTGTCCCTCAGGAGGAGGAGGTGGGGGTTACCAACCCTCCTTTCAGCAGAGTTATTTCCAGAGCATGGCTAGTAACCGGCCTACAGGTTCGTGGAACTAGCAGGGAAGTCAGAGTGGAACCAGCGTTGGCTACAATCGCTTTGGTGGTCATCAGAGGCAGAACAAAAACAACAATGGCGAGAACCAGAGTTCGGCTGCAAAGATTGTGGCATCCGCGAGCACAGTTCAAGGAGGTGGCTAGAAGAACAGTGGTAAACTGTTCATGATGGATAAGCAAGCGGCAGAGGTAGATGCGCAGGTTGTTACCGGTACATTCCTTGTCAATAATATTCCTTCTTGAGGAAGGGCTGCCCGATCTTACGTCATGTCAGAGACACCAGAGTTGAGGAGCCGAGATCAGACCAGATTGAGGTTGTGAGCGAGTTCGATGGTGTTTTTCCGGATAAGATACCGGGATTATCTCGGAAGAGAAATGTGGATTTTAGCTTTGAGCTGAAGTCGGGTGTGAGACCGATTTCTATGGCCCCGTACCGCATTGGACCGAAAGAGCTAGAAGAGTTGAAGAAGCAGCTGAATGAGTTAGGCCCTGTTCTTTTGGACTTAAACTCAGCCCCTTTAAGTTCAGTTCAGCTCCTATAAGTTCAGTTCAGCTCCTATAAGTTCAGTTCAGTTCAGTTCAGCTCCTATAAGTTCAGTTCAACTCTTATAAGTTCAGTTCAGTTCAGCTCCTATAAGTTCAGTTCAGTTCAGCTCCTATAAGTTCAGTTCAGCTCTTATAAGTTCAGTTCAGAAAAATTCAATTCTTACAAATTAAGTTCAGAAAAGTTATACGGAATATATTATTTATGAAAACCGATATAAAAACATTTGACATTAATTAGTGGAATGACATTTGGTCATTTGAAAAAAAGGTGGGTGTTAAAAAAATATGCCCCGAATGTCACAAAAGTATCAAATGTCTATTATTGTTTTATACATTCACACTCCATAATTTTATAATTAAGGATGCATACTCTTGGAATACCTATTATACAACATGACGTGAATATTCAAGGAACAGTAGATTTGGGCATGTTTGATGATAAGCGGAAAAAAAACCATGTTCAAGGTACGAAACAAGATAGTAAAAAACATTTGGCGAGGCAATAGATTCGTTGTTACGAGTGATAGTGAAGATAAAGAAGAAAGTGATGAGGAAGATGATGATATGGAAATAGATGGTTAGAAAACGATGTAATATGTGATTTATTTATTTTTATCGTAATGTAAACGTAGTAATCTATTTGAACAAACCAATGTACATAAATCGGAATTATGTTATTATCTTACCTTATGTTTTAGAGTATACTTTTTTTATGACAGTACTTTCCAAAAGATAAAGATACAGATAAAGATGATGTCAACGTAGTAATCTATTTGAACAAACCAATGTATATAAATTGGAATTATGTTATTATCTTACCTTATGTAATAAAGTTCAGTTTAGTAAATTTTAGATTCTATAAATTCTATTCAACTAAGTAAAATTAAGTTAAGAAAAGTTCAGATCCTATAAGTTTAGTTCAGTTCAGTTCAGCTCCTATAAGTTCTGTTCAGCTCTTATAAGTTCAGTTCAGTTCAGCTCCTATAAGTTCAAATCAGTTCAGCTCCTATAAGTTCAGTTTAGCTCCTATAAGTTCAGTTCAGTTCAGTTCAGCTCCTATAAGTTCAGTTCAGCTCCTATAAGTTCAGTTCAGTTCAGTTCAGTTCAGCTCCTATTCAGCCCAAAAGAACAGGGTCTTACTGGACAAGGGATACATTAGACCTAGTGTATCGTCGTTGGGTGCGCCAGTTCTATTTGTGAAGAAGAATGATGGTAGCCTACGGTTATGCATTGATTACCATGAGCTGAACCATGTGACGGTGAAGAATAGGGCCCTGTTCTTTTGGACTTAAATTCAGCTCTTATAAGTTCAGTTCAGTTCAGTTCAGCTCCAATAAGTTCAGTTCAGTTCAGTTCAGCTCTATTAAGTTCAGTTCAGTTCAGTTCAGTTCAGTTCAGTTCAGTTCAGATCAGTTCAGTTCAGCTCAACTTACTTTATTTCAACATTATTATTATTATTACTATTATCATTGTTATTATTATATTAATTAATTTTTTATTATTATATTAATATATTTTTTAAAATTTATTATATCACTATTATTCATTATTATAATTTTTATTTTTATTATTATATTTATATTTAATTTATTTATTTATTATTATATTATTACGATTAATTAATGGAAATATTAGTATTACTAACATTTATTATTATTATTATTATTTTGTTATATTATATTTAATATTTTATTAATATATTCACAATATTATTATTATTATTATTATTATTATTTATATTTACTATTATTAGTATTTATATCATTTATATCATTATATTATACTTGATCTTATTAATTCTTTCGATACTTTTGTTAATATATTTATTACTATATTATATTATTACTAATAATGTTATCATTTATATTAATATTTTATAATATTATTATTATATTATATTAATATAGTTTTATACTAATGTTTAATATATTATTATTATTATTATTTATAATATTATATTATTAAATTATACTTATCATATTTATTTTAATTACTATTTTTAATTTATTTATTACTATATTATATTATTATTATATTACTATTTTATTTTTGTATATCTTATTATTTTATTATTTTATTATATTAGTATAATATTATTATTACTAATGATTAAATTATTTTAATATTTATTATTGTATTATTATTGTCATAATCTTTTTATTAGTTCAATTAAGTTAAGTTAAGTTAAATTCAGTTCAGTTCAGTTCAGATCAGTTCAGTTCAGTTCAGTTCAGTTCAGTTCAGGTCCATTAAGTTCAGTTCAGTTCAGTTCAGATCCAATAAGTTCAGTTCAGTTCAGTTCAGTTCAGTTCAGTTCAGACGATTTCAGTTCAAAAGAACAGAGCCTAGGTATCCATTACCTAGGATTGATGACCTATTTGATCAGTTTAGTGGAGCTGGGGTGTTTTCAAAGATAGATTTGAGGTCGGGGTACCGTCAGCTGAGAATAAAGGACGGTGACATTCCGAAGACGGCGTTTCGTTCAAGGTATGGGGATTATGAGTACGTATTGATGCCGTTCCGGTTGACGAATACACCAGCGGTATTCGTGGATCTTATGAACCAGATCTTCAGTCCATATTTGGACATGTTCGTGGTGGTATTCATCGATGACATCTTGGTCTATTCTAAGACTAAAAAGGAGCATGCGGAACATCTGAGGATCGTGCTGCAGACCTTGAGGGATAACCAGCTGTATGCCAAGTTATCTAAATGTGAATTATGGTTAGAGAAAGTGGATTTGTTGGTGCATGTGATATCGAAGGAAGGAGTAATGGTGGATCCGAGTAAGATTGAGGCGGTGCCTAACTGGGAGGCACCAAAGAATATGGCTGAGGTGAGAAGTTTTTTGGGTTTGGCTGGGTATTATAGGAGGTCCGTGAAGGACTTCTCGAAGACAAATACACCTATGACGGCGTTAATGAGGAAGGAGAAGAGGTTTCGTTGGGATGAGGGTTGTGATACGGCGTTCTAAACCTTAAAGGAGCGTTTGACCACAGCTCATGTTTTGGCATTACCTGAGGGGAGCGAGAATTTTGAGGTGTATACGGATGCATCGAAGTGTGGCTTGGGGTGAGTGTTGATGCAGAATGGGAAGGTCATTGCTTATGCAGCGAGACAATTGAAGCCTTATAAGGAGAATTACCCTACTCATGTCTTGAGTTAGGTGCGGTGGTGTTCGCGCTGAAGATTTGGAGGCACTATTTGTATGGTGCCAGTTTCAAGGTGTTTTCATACCATAAGAGTCTGAAGTACATTTATACCTAGAAGGAGCTGAATATGATGCAATGGGTGGATGGAAGTGATTGGGGATTATGACATGGAGATCATCTACCAGGAGGGGAAGTCTAATGTGGTTGTTGATGCCTTGAGTCGGAAGAGTGTAGATTGTTTGTGCACGACAATGTCTTTGATGAGGTTGAGGGACGAGGTAGCGAAGATGGGGATTCATGTAATTCGAAAGGGAGATGCTACTAGTGATCTGATGATTGAGCCTGAGTTATATGATGATATTAGGAGCAAGCAGTTAGAGGATCCGAAGATTCAGCTGTGGAAGAAGAGAGTAGAGGAGGGTATTAATCCTAGATTTTTGATTCATGGAGATGGGAGTTTGAGATTTGAGGGTCGATGGTGTGTACCGAGCGATTTAGATTTGAAGAAAGGGATTTTGACTGAGGCTCATTCTACTCCTTATTCGGTTCATCCGGGTGGGAATAAGTTATACAAGGACCTGAAGAAGACTCTCTGGTGGCCGGGAATGAAGAAAGAGGTAGCTGAGTTTGTTGCGAGATGTTTGGTGTGTTAACGAGTTAAACGGGAGCAAAGGAGACCGCATGGAAAGATTCATTCCTTAGAGGTGCCAGAGTGGAAATGGGAGTCTATATCCACGGACTTTGTGGTGGGACTTCCTGTTGGAGTAGGTGTCCTCCACAAAAGTGCGCCACATAATAAATCTTATTATGGAATATAATTGGGATATTTATTGACTATATATATGATTAGTCAGTTGATTAACGTAAATCAATAACGGTTGGCTGACTAGAGTTTGACGTTATTGTCGTTTGACGGCGGTGATCAACTGATCCCTTTCTGTCACACCTAAAGGATGAAATCCAAATAGTAACTAATTATTTGTATATGATACAGTTAATTAGTACATTACATATATTCGATATGTACGAGAGTTAATTGTTAGAAATTGAGTTAAGAACTCAAATTCGATTAAGCTTATTTTTCAATTATGCAATAATTGACTAATAAATTTATATCTTATTTTAATACGATTAAATAAGATTTAACTTAGTAATTAATCGTTACATTACTAAATTAGTTGAGGTTTTGAGATAGAGGTAATTAGTTAATTATATTTACAAAGAGTTGTAAAATAAATTAACTAAGCATTGTGGGACCCATTATATATTGATATAATGGTAGAATACTACTTAAAATGTTAAGTACATATTATTCATTTATTTGTGTCATATAATTGTTATATGATCAAATGAACACTTAATTATACAAGATAATTAAGCATATGATTAATAAGTATTTGTGGGACAAATATCAAAAATCAAAATGGATCAAATTGAGGCTCACATGGCCGGTTGTGGTGAAGTCAAATGGTGATGGTGGTTGTTCTTATTTATACTCATAAGCAACATATGCTTATGACATGAATAGCAAACATGATATCATTTTATTCACTACAACACATTATTACCTTACATGGCAATAAAATAAGAAGAAAACATCACCATTTTGTGATGTTGAAACCGACCCTCTTGGCTATAAATTGAGCAATTGTTGTTCAATTTATTCACTTCTTCATTCTTACTTATATTATCATTCATCTCTCAAAACTCATCTTCTCACTACAACTCTCATATACTAATATTTCCTAAGTATTACTAGTGTAGTAATATAGTCTAATATTAGTAGTATATTATCTATCTTATTATCTAGTTAATAATAAGGTTAGATTGTTTGGTTCATCTTGGTGCAACTAAGGAGATCTTCTACTTTGGAGATTATTTGTGTTCAACCATATTTGTAGCTCAAGATCAACAAGAAGGAGTTCTTGTTGTGCCCTTATATTTTCCACATCAATGTGAGGAAATTTCTTCTCTTATATAAATGTCTTTATATTTGCATGCATGTTACATAGATCATTATAAACTAAATTAAAAAGTAATTTAGTAAATAATTAGAGGAGTCTAATTAAGGTCTATGGATTTTCACTTCCGAGATCGCAGAAGGGGAATAACTTGATTTGGGTGATCGAGGATCGGTTGACCAAGTCAACCCATTTTGTGCCTATGAAGGATACTTGGAGCAAGATTGAGCTCAGGTTGGCTTATAGGAAACATGTGGTGAAGCTGCATGGGGTGCCTAGTGACATAGTTTCAGACCGGGATACAAGGTTCATTTCTATATTCTGGAAGGAACTGCAAGAGTTGATGAGAACGACATCGAAGATGAGTACAACATTTCATCCTGCGACGGATGGCCAGGCGGAGAGGACAATCATTACCTTATAAGACATGTTGAGGGCTTGTGTGCTATGTTTCGTTGAAAGCTTGGAAGATAGGCTAGATTTGATAAAGTTCTCAAATAAAAAAATCTATCATTCTAGTATTGGAATGGCATCGTTCGAGGCGTTGTATTGGAGGAGATGCAGAAGTCCGGTTTGTTGGGATGATAGTTTTGAGGCAGTAGTTCTTGGACCCCAGATGGTTCACGACACGATCGAGAAAGTGAAGTTGGTTCGCCAGAAGATGAAAGCAGCGCAGGATCGTCAGAAGAGCTATGTTGATCTTCATCGCAGGGATATCGAGTTCCAAGTGGGTGACAAAGTCCTTTTGAAGGTGTCCCCTATGCGTGGGGTGATGAGATTCGGGAAAAAGGGAAGAACTGAGCTAGAAGTTCATAGGTCCCAACGAGATTTTGGATCGCGTTAGAGAGGTGGCCTATCATTTGGCGTTACCACCTACTCTTGATTGGGTCTATAATGTGTTCCATGTGTCGCAGCTGAGGAAGTATGTGAGTGACCTGTCTCATGTTCTTGAGGCTGAGACTATCAAGCTGGATGGGGCACTCACCTATGTTGCCAAAGGAGATCTTGGACAGAAAGGTACGCAAGACTAGGAATGGAGAGACGACGTTGCTTAAAGTATTATGGTTTAGCCATAATGTGGAGGAAGCAACTTGGGAGTCTGAAGCTGCAATGAGGGAGAAGTACCGACATCTATTTGAAGAGGTATGTTCGGTTACGAGGGAGTAACCTTGTTCTTAAGGGAGGAAGGAGATAGTTTCATTTTTCTAGTATATGTTGCATTTACTAGTACAGTTACTAGTATATGTCGAGTTTATTAGGGGTGTTCAAAACCGGTTCGGTTCACCGAACCGGCTTAATTGACCGGTTAACCGGTCAATCGGTTTTCCAAAATGTTGAACCGTAACCGAACCGATTTAAAACGGGTTTTTTCGGTTTGGTTCACCGGATGAACTATTCGGTTTGACCGGTTCACCGAAACCAAATTTTCAATTGATTTTTTTCGTTTGTAGTAGTCAAAGGCGCTTTCTTGGAGACACAACTTTGGCCAAATGACGTCTTACAAATTCAAGAATGACAAGACATATTGCTTTGTCTTCTTCAAGGAAAAAAAAGTGTCTGAATTGTAAGAAAAATTGAGTCAAACCAATTTTTGAGACTAGATTTATTGGTTAATTCATTATAGCTTTGACGTTACGGAGCACTTAAACTATGCATCTTCAGATGAAAGGGACACTAAATTAATTGATTTCAATTGATGATAACATCAAATTGAACAAAACTAAACCAAAACATTCAAAACCAACCTTAAATCGATTGAATACATTGAAAATATAAACAAATACATCAAAAAGTTGTAGATTGAGGGACTTGCAAATAGATCCGGAATAATTATACCCCGGAAACTAAATGTTTTAGGGAATAATTTAAATGATTTAGGGATATGTTATAGAGATTGTGATGATGAGATTATATCATGAAATACTAATGTGGTGATAGCGAGATAAAGAAAGAGAAAATGAGAGATTGAGAGATTGAGGGTTTAGCTAGTGAATTAGGTTTTAGGTTAAAAGTTTTTGGAGAGGTGTTTGTATATGGCAGTTTAAGTTTTGGGCTATTCGGGCTTTTAAAAATTTGGTCTAGGCTTTATTCTTATTTTAGTTAATCGGTTCGGTTTCGGTTAACTGCGGTTTTAAAAATCTGAACCGTAACCGAACCGTTTTAAACCGGTTTTTACCGGTTCGGTTCACCGAATTGATAAACTATTTTGGTTCGGTTTTTTGAACCTAAAAAAATGTACGGTTTCGGTTTTTTCGGTTCGGTTTTTACGGTTCGTTTAATCATGAACACCCCTAGCGTTTATGTTGATAGTTGATGATGGGTACTATGCATGTCATAGGTGATGTTGATGGGGTTGTGTTAATAGCATATGTGTAGTGTCATATGTTATGTGTAGTGTTATATGTTATAGTTGTGATATGGTAGTGTTGTGTCTGTGTTGTGGTAGTGTTGTGTCTTTTGTTGGTGGTTGGTAGGGGTGTTTGTGTAGTAGGATTATGAGTTGTAAACTTCGAGGACGAAATTCGTTCTTAAGGAGGAAGACTGTAATAATTCGTAATTCTATGTGTTGGGGGCTTAGCCGAGTAAGGCTTACTCGACCGAGTATAGGCTACTCGACCGAGTGGATTTGGCTGATGTCTTAAGTTGTGTTCTGAACTCGCGTACTCGGCCGAGTGATATTGGCACTCGGCCGAGTAAGTCGTACTCGACCGAGTACATGTTGTACTCGACCGAGTATGACAGAATTAGAGGATTAGTCGGACGGTTGATTAAGGGTTAATAAGAGAAATTAGATTCATAATCAGTTTACGCTTCTTGCTTTCCAAAACCCTATTCTCTCAAACTCTCCCGAATTCCTCAAGAAACCCTTGATCATATCGTGCCGGATCTGATCTTTGTTACGTCGATTGATTGCTTTGGTAAGTGTTCTTGATTATGAATTGATTGTATTGCGTTTATAACCCTAATTGAATTGGGAAAAAGGGGATTGTGATGTTGATTATATGATTATGGATTGTATAGAAGGGGACTTCATAGAAGAACGCTTTTGACTAGCTTGCTTGCTTCCTTGCTATTCATGGAAATTGTAATAAGGTAGGGTTTCCCTACTCAGTCTTTGTGTTGCTAATTGGTGAGATGATATTGTTATTGTGATATGGATGATGTTGTGATTGTAGATATTAATGATGGTCGCTATTGTGACGATGATGGAATTTGGAGTGTTGTGATGGTTACTATGGTTTGGTGATTCCTTACTATGGTTGGTGATTCCGCTGCGGTGAGATGAAACTTCATAGAAGAACGCTTTTGACTAGCATGTGGCTGCGGTGGCCCTTCGGTTTCTCTTCTCCTTTTGCTTATCTTGTGCATTGGTTGGTACATGCAAATACTGAGCCTCTACTATTTTACAAAACTGCTGTGATCCATTGGGGGATGGTGAGCAGATGATCGCAGGTAAACGATAACTTTGTGTGGGATCGAGGAGCGGATCACCATGTTAAGTAGCTTCCGCTTATCAATCTTGGAATCTTGAACATTATTATTTAGTAATAGTACTTTATCTTGTTTTGAGTTCGGATAATTGGTCAGATGGTATGCCATCTGTTTTGGGATTCTGTATTGACATTTAAACATTGATTAATAAACATTGTTTCTTTATTTCTTGTTTTGATATATATTACCTCGGGCAACCAAGATGGTAGCACTCTCATGTGCTAAGGGGGTCTTGTAAGGCACCTTGGCGTATGGGGTTCTACACCTGATTTCTATTTTCTTGTAGTGAAATAGGGTAAATAAGGGTGAAAAGTAGGGTGAAATGACTAAATATCACACAATATAACCCGACAACACAAGTAATCCATTATAAGACAATTATACAATATCATAAGATAGTACAATAACAAAGATGAGTAAGATATGTTCCTGCCTTTTAACAATTCTTCTTGTCTTAAGAAAATTCGCAACGTTAATACTGTAATACTCTATATTCTAACTTCCTCGTACTCGATCGAGTAGGGGTCACTCGACCGAGTGGAGTGTCTACTCGGCCGAGTGGAGTGCATTCAGTCGAGCGGGCTATTGTGTCAGTTAGGCAGCCTTCTGCCAAGGTGGTACTCAGCCGAGTGTAGTGTGCACTCGACCGCTTGAAGTTTACTCGATCGAGTGTCTCTTGCACTCGACTAAGTACACCAGTCTGTCGGGTTTTACGAACGGTTTTGGATTAAGATGATTAATGGTGTATATATATATATATATATATATATATATTTCGTCACTTAATACTTTCATTAAAACCCTAAAACGCTCTCCAAACTCTCTCTAATCACTCTTAACCTTCCTAATCCATTACCAAGCTTGAAGATCGTCTCGTTGCTTGTCCGTCGTCATTTGTGCGTCGATCTATCGTAAGTCTCTAATTTTTTATTAGATTGTTGCGTCTTTTGGGTAGAATTGTTAGAACCCTAATCTGAATTAGGGTTGGGAATTGAGTTGTTGTAATTTATTGTTGATCTTATATTTATTGTATGACTGTCAGGAAGGGAATTCATAAAGGAAGGTTCTATTCGTGCTTGCTTGCCATTATTGCGGATTGCGTTGAGGTAAGGTTTCCCTACTCGGTACTTTTGTATGTTGATCAATGTGTTAAGATGATTATTGTTGTTGATTGAAGATGTATCGTTGTTGTTGATGATGTGTGATTGTTGTTTATGGTGGTGATGATGGTGGTGACGGTGGTGATGGAGTTGTGTTGTTACTTGGTTACTGTTTTGGTGATCCGGCAGGAGACGGACCACACCTCGAGTTCGCCTCTCGTGGCTCTCCCACCACGAGGCGGATGTGCACATTAATGTTCCGCGACTCTCGTTGCGGTGAGGGGGAATTTCGTTGTCTAGTGTTGCGGTCTGATATCAATAGGTGGAACAAACATCGGTCAGATCTGTAGTATGATGTTAGCAGGGGTTACCGCTGCGGTGGTAGCCCAGTTACTGGTGCATGACGATGATGTTGGTGGTTGGCGATTGGTTACACATTGTTATTGTTGTTATCTTGTGCATTGATTGATGTATGATGGTACTGACCCTGCTAATGTTTTCTAAAACTGTTGTGATCCATTGGCATATGGTGAGCAGGTGTCTAGCAGGTATTCTGTTTGAGCTCGCTTGGGGATTTGATGGGATCGCTACTGACGAGTCTTAACTTCTGCGTTGTTTAGAATAACTTAAACTATTACTTTATGATTCTGTTGGTTTTAGTATTTTGTTTAAGATAGTATTCAGTTTGGTTTGAGACAATGTAACCATTACTTAAACTATTACTTAATAAGTATTGTTTCTTGATTGTCTATTTGATATGTACTATCTCGGGCAACCGAGATGGTAGCATCCTTGTTTACTGAAGAAGGCCTTAGTAAGGCTCTTTGGTATATGGGGGTGTTACAAAGTGGTATTAGAGCGATGATTTTGGAACCTAAAACCAATCAACCTAATGAACGTAGGAGAGTCAAATAAAATGAACCCGGGTAGGAGTTGGTTGGAGCTACCACAAAGATTTGAAAGACGTCCTAAAATCGGAAACTTGACCTCACAACTCTTAGTCGGTCACTACGGGTATCATTCAGGGATATACTACGTGTTATGTGTTACTTGTATATGATTTATGCAAGTGTGGCATGAGAATATTATGTGGAATAATTGACATGAATGACGTATGTGCATATTGTGACGGAATATTGAGAAATGGGGAGAATGGCATGTTTGAAGGGAATATGATTGTGTGATATTGATATGTTGGGATGATGAGAACATGTAAATGGTTGTGAATTATGGTCTTTTATGTGATATGAGGTATGTTGAAGAGTGGTAATTTGTTTGGTAACAAAAAAAAATTGAATTGTATGAAGTTTGATTATAGAAGGTCTGTCTTTAAACTGTCATAACCTGCGTTCTGGAAATGACATTGATGTAAATCTAAATTGAGGTTGTAGCTTGTCCTGTTACGGTTTTAACGGTAGGTCATGAGCTGAAATCGACTTAGAATTGAGGGAGATATGTCTGTTTTACGAAAACTGTTCATTGCTAAGAAATCCGTCGTACTCGACCGAGTACATTAGGGCACTCGACCGAGTGCACTTTGCACTCAACCTAGTGACATAAATTTTTTACTTCTGGATGGTTACAGGAGCGTGTACTTGACCGAGTTTAGTGTGTACTCGACCGAGTGTCTTGTATTCGACCGAGTGTGTTGCACTTGAACGAGTGGTTTCGCCACAACGTGTGAATTGTGAAATTGTTATGTCAATGTATTGTTGTGTTAAGTTATGTACTAAGTTGTTCCATATTTTGAATATGTGCAAGGAAGTGTCGTCTTGGGGAGTGAGTTAGACGGATTTTATAAGTGAATATTGTTCCCCATGATTGTATTGTTTTGTGACAATGTGTGTGGTTATATGTAGTTACGACAGATAGATTGATTAGCCTTGTGAGAGAGAGAGAAAATCGGTTTTGTCATATGAGATGTGTAATAATGTTGTGTGTTGAGCAATATATAATGGCGTGTGTGTTTATATGATCAAATAATAATGTGAGAATGGTAATGTATGAATTAAGGATTGAGAAGAGAGATAAGAATGGTTATAAAGGGGAATATGTTTAAGATATAGAAGAAAATGGGAATGTTTGAGTTGATTAGGGATATATCGATGATGATCGATATAGAAGAATGTAATGATGATGGTATCTAGAGAGCTTAGTTTGCTTGATGTGTAAATAGGACTGGGATGTTATTATTTTGGTGGAAATCCGGATAACTAAGAGACAATTGTGGAGATGAAATATTATGGAAAGTATGATATGAGGTAAGCATCGTTTTGAGGTATGCTAAGAATAGATAATAATAATAAATGATGAGTTTCGTTGTTTGTTTGGGCGTATTAGTAGCGAATGAAGGAAAATAGTGTGATAAAAGAAATTATTATTGCGTATGATAAGAAAATTGTGGCGACGTGTTGTTGAGTTTGGGACCTTGAGATACTAAGGAGGTAGTCGCATTATTGGAAAACCAAATAGATAGAGTGAATATTTGGGATGATGAGTAATTGTGGTGAGTGCGAATGAGACGAAGTATAAATAGCGAATTGGTTAAGCAAGGAGTAGTTGAAGCAATAGAAAAAGTGTAAATAAAAAGATATTTATGAGTCGTGAAATGATTTGAATTAGGAATATTTGAGTTGTAATGAGGCAAGTTAGAAGAGGGATATTTGGAGGAACATATCTTGAGGCAAGTGTTAAGGATGCAAAGGACATAGTTTGGTAAGAAAAGTAAAGGAAATATGGAATTGTTTTTGAATGAGATGATGAGTGATTTTAGTGATAAAATAATATGATATATATATATATATTAGTAGATAATCCTTTGTGGGAAATTGTCGGATAATAAACAAAGAGAGTGTGTAAAATTTATTGGAATCGTTTATGACTCCCGAAGTAATGCAATAGTGATTTGTGTGAGATGTATGCGCATTTGGTGGTATATGGATCGAATATCGCTATTATAGATTGGGAGGTTTGGAATTTTAGGAAGAAGTAATTGGGAGATAAGAGATTCAAATGTGGGACTACGAATAGATATCTAGATAGTATTGTTGGCCTATATTGGAATTTTGCATGAGAATGTTGAATTAAAGAATGAATGAGAGCTTATTATAATTTTAATTGGTAGCTATTTTGAATTATTAGTCTTAGTATCTTGTGAGTCGTTTTGCGAGGAGAGAGACGTTGATGGAGGAGGACTTGTTATGGTTTGAGTTGAGGAAGTTATGCGAAGGTTATAGTATTATTTGAGAGATGTTATAATTGAGGGTAGAGGTAGTTTCAAGTGTAATGGTTTCGCGGTTTGTCTTCATGTTAGTAGGAGAATGTGAGGTGTTGAGGTGGTAATTCCTAATTAGTTGTGTTTCCGGTTTGTACCTTTGCAGCATTGGATGTCAAGAATGCAGAATTTGAGCAAAAGGAGAGTAATGTGCCATAGTTGCGTGGATATGAGGGTGACATTTGGGATATATTGGAACCTAGATTTCTTGTTAGGACTACCTATGTATTATTAACTTGTTACTCGTATGATGGGTTAGTAGACTGAGATCTGAGTGTTTTCATGTAGCGCTTAGAAGCAAGTGTTGGAGGAAGTATTGGTAGTATGTGTGTGTCGAATTAGGTTATTTGTATCATGGTTTGTATAGTCTTATGTTGTGTAATGGTGTCATTCGTTTGGTGGTCTGCTATGTCGGTCATGTGGTGATGCGAGTCTCCGTAAGTTAGTTAGAGTACCGAATTATGAGAGTTTGCAGTATTTATGTGTTGGGCATATGTATAGAGGTCGAATTTTCATTGTTGTCGTTTCGTTAGCTGTTGTCTCGTTTAATCAGTGAAGATTTATTAGTAGCTATTGTTGGGGCTCCTTGGTGTTTTAGATTTTGGGTGAGAGGCTTGGTTGTTGGGATATTTCCGCATGTGAATCTGGATGTTTTGACTTGGTGGGTATGAGGAGGTCGTGAAATTTGATTATGATGTTCTTGAGGTTGCAAGCGGTTCATTATCATTTCGAGGAGTTATAGGTATATGATGTTAGAGGGTACCATGTTTGGGTGAATGGATTTGTTGGCAATGAGTATCAATTTTAGGATCTTGGGTGGACGAGAATTCTAGGTTGAGTGTTATGTGATTGAGATAGGGCGATAATTCAAAACGATGTTATGGGTAATCTTGGTAAATGATTGATCTAAGGTTTTATTTTGAGGATTTTTGGATGGATTCGAGGTGATATGAAATATGAATGATGTTGGGGAGGTAGAATTATAACATCCCATGTTAGCATAGGGAATGGTGACAAGTTTGGATTTATTAATGTTGAGTATGGTGGTGATGAGTTAGTTTAGTGATGTATGTAACACCCGCAAATGTACCCGATTTGTATTTTAAAATATTATACGGATACTTTTCAGCGAAATTTTAGATTGAGTCTAGAATTAAATTTCTCTTGTCTAGTTTAGAGTTTCCGAGTTCGTTTTCGGACTTTACGCGAGATTTCGAGTGAGTTACGTCTTAAGACGCTTTTGGGCTTTTCCCATATTTTTCCACTTACTCCTTATGCTTCCCTTTAACCCTAACTCACTTTCATTCAACATCTTCTTCTTCTTCATCAAGTAACCACCAAAACCTAAGTTCCATACTTGCTCAATCTTAAAATCGTCACTACTCCTTCGTTACTTGCTCAAATCCGCTAATTTCCGTCTTAATCTTTCCCTCTCATCGTCCTCTATTTTAATTGGTAATAAAATTACCGTCTTTCTCACTTTTCAATTTATCCGTCTTTCTCAAAGGTGAATTATATTCATCTTTTATTATATAATTGTAGGTGGAGACTTTCTAGACCCCGACAAAGATTACTATCTAGTGGAGGAAGACTTAGAAATCGATTAAAGACGTGAAAAGGTAACGGTCAAGGGTTACTCGATATCATTTACGTGTTTTATGTGTTTTCTATGATAGTGATCGTATTTAGAATATGATTAGTAATCTTAGGAATTGTTTTGTTGATATTAGTTGTTGTTAGTTGATAATTGTTAATGAGTATAGATGATTGATGATGATAATTGAATTATATGATTGATAGTTGTTTCTGATTTTGAAGATTAAGGTGGAGGATGGCATGTTCGTGTGAAGTTAGTCCCAGCCGGTCGACCGGCTGCCGGTCAGCTGACCGGCTGGGGCTACGGCTGTATATTTTTGATGATTTTGGCATTATGTTGGTCCCAGCCGGGTAGCCGGCTGCCGGTCCCCCTGACCGGCTGGGACTCCCCTGTATTTTGCCTTGTTTTCATATGTTACCTTGGTGCCAGCCGAGTTGTAACAACCCGAAATATACCCTATTTTTCTAGTGAAAATATTTACTAACACTTTTCAGTAGAACTTAAGTTTTTAAAATAGGAATTTTTGTTCGGAGTCTTATTTTGAAATTCCGCGTTCGTATTTGGAATTTTTGAGGGAT
>JAIUZE010018236.1:0-23548 GCA_022085475.1 Heliosperma pusillum
GTACACGATGGCTAGTGCGTTTCATTTACCGTAGATTTGTCGTCTTGTTCGTCTTTGAATGCGTGATTCATGATATTGTTTCATTGGTCATTGCATGATTGGACACCCGTCATTGTCCTTGGTTCGTGAATGGATGATAATATGTTGGATTTGTGTAATCATCGCATGACTTGACTGGTTTGTCTGGCGAGTCTCAATCTTATCAATCTTATACCGCTAACGGTGAGATGCAAGCCCTAGTGAGTGTATTCGATTGCCTAAGAGTGTCTTTCCCGAGTCGTTGAATAACATGATGGTTACGGATTTGATTTCCACATGATCTTATCATTATATCTCGTATTGCCTATCTATTTTTATCGTAACTCACATGGATATATATATATGCATGCTTTACTTTTGTATTTCCTTATATGTACGTTTGAGGTGATATGGCTGGGAGAACCCGGAGTTACTCCCCACTGACTGTGGCATTCATGTTTTTCATGGATGAACAGGTTGCTTGCTATGGATGAATTTTTGGATACGATATTTTGGGGTTCGGGTGTGAGCTAGCGGGCGTTGTCCCTGGAAGTTCACCTCTAGACGATAGTAGCTAGTTTTGGTTAAACACTTGTTCTTTGCTAACATTTTAAGAGACCCCGTCTCTTTATGGTATATTCCGTACTTAGTTTGTAATATTTTGACACACCTCGTGTTATATATATCTTGCATGTTTAAAAGTTTTTAAAATACCGTATTTCCGCATATTATTTCACATGCTTGTATGTTTTATATTTCCGCATTCGCGAGGGTTGTCACAGAAGATGCTGAGGAGCACAGAGATCCCTCTGGCTTGGACCTAAATCTAGGCCTTTAAAACTATGCTGATTACACTATTGCTGAGTCTAACAACACTGAAATTATTTATGTGCAGGACTCTGATACACTGGTTCCTATCCCTGCTCGTGCTAAGAGCTTTTCTGTCAAGGCTATCTCTGCCAATGCTAACCTACAACCTCAAGGCTCTATCCCTCCCTCTTCAGATACTATTTCTGCTGTTGTTGCTGAGTATTCTCGGAAAAGGAAGTGCTGCTCTAACTCTGGGGAAGGGAACCTTCCAAATGAAGCAGTCCTCTCTTTAGGTCATGCTAAGGCCTACTTAATTCACCTGGCAAAAATACCATGCTTTTCAACAAATGAAAGTTCTACAAAATTTAAGGCTGGAATCACCAATGATAAGGAGTATGGCTTTCGTATCAAGATTAGTGATGAAGATTCTGCATTCATGCTTGATGATAATGATCAGGAAGAAGTCATTAGTCCATTGCCTCTTGTTCTGCGGGGTGTTGCGGAGGTTGACCCATCTCAACCTCCTTCATTCCCATGATTGGTCTCTCATGGAATTGTAGGGGTCTATCTAGCTCGCTTGCCCCTACGATTCAAAAAATAAAAGCGATGCTGGCTACTAAGTATTACGACTTTCTTTTTTTAATAGAAACAAAATGTAAGGAGGAACATGTTAACCCTCTTTTTAGGGCTGCTGGGTTTGTTAAATCTTTTGGAGTAGATGCAATAGGCTCGTCTGGGGGTCTATGGGTTGGTTGGAAAAATAACTCCAAAGTCGACTGCATCTTTGTTTGTAGAAACTTCATCATTCTACTTGTTAATGAATATGCTATTTCAAGTTGGTATTTGGTGCTCTTCTATGGTGAGCCTAACAATGAAGCTAGATTGCCGGTCTTTAATATGCTTGGTCAATGGTTACACTCATTCAATAAACCCTATATCATACTAGGGGATTTCAATCAAGTAGAATACAAAGATGACAAGTTTAGTAAGAAAAAAGGGTTTATCCAAGAGGTTATGCAGTTCAGTAAATGGAAAATTGATCATAATTTGATTGACATCCCATTTAAGGGACCTCGATTTACTTGGTGTAATAATCGAAAAGGCTTAGCGCGGATCTATGAAAGGATTGATAAAGCATATGGCTCTGAAGACTGGTTTCAACTATTTCCTAACACAGGGCTCAAACATTATCCTATTCAAATATCGGACCACGCACCAATTGAATTGGACTTCAATCTCATAAAATCGCAAAGACGGAGACCATATAAAGTTGACTCATGGAGCCTTGAAAATGGTGAGTGTCTATCGCTAATAAGAGAAAGTTGGAATATTCCTCTTTATGGCTCACCCCAATTCTGTTTAGCTAGAAAGTTATCTATTTTAAGAGGTAAAATAAAAAACTGGTCTCTTGATAGAAAGGCTATATGGAAACTCAAATGGGATAACTTTGACAAAAATCTTGAAAGTGCTATGGCAGCTACTATATCATCGGGAGACGAGTTCTTCCACGAAAAGGTAAATGAGGAGGTTACTGAATTTGCTAAGGCATCATCTCTATACTGGAAACAACGTGCTAAAATGAAATGGAATGTCGAGGGCGACACGAATACAAAATTCTTCTTCAACTGGGTTAAGGGTAGGGCTGGTAGGAATTTTATTAGCTGTATTAAGGATGCAAACGGTGAATGGATCCATGACCAGGAGATTATTGGTGAAAAATTTCAAATGTTCTTCAGTAACCTATTTAATCCGGAAACGTTGGTAAACGCATCCCAAGTAACCACATCACATCACTCTCATATTTTTGAAAAGGTTCGTGTGAAAGTTCGGGATGACGACATTGACTACCTTAACAAACCATTTCTGGGGCAAGAGGTAAGGAAATCAGTCTTCCAGCTAGGAGCTCTAAAATCTCCTGGACCCGATGGGTTTCCGGCTATTTTCTATCAAAAATGTTGGCACACCATTAAGGAAGATGTCCTTTCTGCTGCTCTCTCTATTCTTAATCAAGGTAACATCTTAGCTGAGCTGAATAGAACCTTTATTACTCTCGTACCTAAAGGCGACGCCCCCCAAAATGTTGAAGACTATAGACCTATAAGTCTTTGTAACGTTATAATGAAAATTGTCACTAAATGTATTTCAAATCGACTAGCTCGTGTTATGACATATCTTATAAGCCCACTCCAGAACGCATTTGTTAAGGGGCGTAACATAGGCGCTAATATCCTTATTGCTCATGAGATTATTAATAACATTAATAAGCACAAAGTCGGAAAATGTGGAAGATTTGCTTTCAAAGCTGACATGAGCAAGGCTTTTGATCGGATTAAATGGGAGTTTCTTGAAGCTAGTCTAAATCATTTCGGGTTTCCTACAAAACTATCAAAGCTCATAATGAGTTGCATTACAACTGTATCATACAAAGTCTTATTAAATGGAACACCAATGAAGCAATTTAAACCCAAATGTGGGTTAAGACAAGGGGATCCATTATCTCCCCTCCTGTTTATTTTATGTATGGAAGTTCTCTCTCAAAATTGAAGTGCGGCTCAAGAGGAAGGTCTTATTCATGGAATCTCACCAGGTAGAGGTACACCTGCAATTTCACACCTATTCTTCGCAGATGACTCTATTTTCTTCCTACAAGATAAAAATGAAGCTGTTATCCGATTAAAAGGAATATTAGATGATTACTGTCATGCATCTGGGCAAGTCATAAATACAAATAAATCAGGGATCATCTTCAGTCCTAGTACGACATTATTATCTTCCCAGCAAGGAATAAAGATCTTCGGCATCAAAGGAAATAAAGGAATAGGGAAATACTTGGGTATTGAATCTGATTTGGGTCATTCCAAAAAAGAGTTCTTTGCAGGCCTTGTAGACAAGGTTAAGGCCAGGATCTCCTCTTGGAATGTTATTTTTCTATCACCGGCTGGAAGACTCTCATTGATTAACTCTGTTCTATCCACCATATCCAACTTCATTCTATCGGTATTCATAATACCGGTAAGTGTGGCAAATAAGATAAATTCTCTTTTGTCACATTTTTGGTGGACAGGGAGGAAATCAAACAAGACGATACACTGGTGTAGCAGAAACTTCTTAAGCATTCCTAAATCTTCAGCAGGCCTAGGTATTCGAAACATCCAATGCGTAAATCAGGCACTATTAGGTAAAATAGCTTGGCAAACTTTATGCGATAAGGAATCTTTGATTAGCAAGACTTTCTTTAACAAAGTTGTCAAGATAGACCCCTCTACAAAAGATTTCGCTATCAAAAAGGAAACCAGCGTTTCTTGGGGAGCAAGAAGCATCATGCATGGCCTAAAGGTGATTATCCCCAACATTAGCTGGAAAATCAGCCCTAACTCAAACCTTCATATATGGAATACAAGATGGATCGATGGGGAAGCGCCCCCAAGAGTCACTAGGTTTGGCTTTGCACCGCCGCCTTCTATGTGTGAATATAAAATAAAGGACCTTATCCTTCCATCTCTTAAATGGAATGAAGATCTTATTAATGAGCTTTTTCCTGATTCATGGGGGGAAAAAATTAAAGCAATACCGACATGCCCGTCTATTAAAAAAGACTACTTATTCTGGGCTCAGTCAAATACAGGGGAATATACTACAAAAAGTGGGTACGCCTACAACCTAAACATATTCCTAGATAAAAACGGGAAAGAGAAAGATAGAGGAAGAATCAACAATATGGGAAGGAAATTCTGCAAATCAACTCTCTGGCGATTGAGAATACCGGAACGCTGGAAGATCCTCCTATGGAAAATTATTACTCAATCCTTACCGGTAGGGGCCGAATTCGAAAGGAGAAACATAACTACTAACTGGTCGTGTCCCTTCTGTAACAACTCAGAAAACTTGGAAACCACTGCACATTTATTTAGAGACTGTGAGGTTACTCGCAGACTATGGGCAAGCTGTTCTCTGGGCATACGTGCTGAGAGCATTATTTTTATTCCAATTGAAGATTGGATTATAAATTGGATAAAGTACCTTGATGCGAAGGATGCTAAAGGACAAAGCTCAACCACTTTCATTTCAATCATTTGGGCTATCTGGCATTTGCGTAACAAGAAAATATTCAATAATTTAGAGTTCTCATTGGAACACTTCCTCTGTCTACAAAGGAAAACCCTTGAAGAGGTGTTACAGGCCTTTGATAACTGTAGCGTCTCGGATTATACCTCTCCAGGAAGGAATAAGCAGGACTCAAACTCGCTAAAAGATCATATAAGAAATTATTATCCCTTCTTCTTAATTGGAAATGGAAACTCATGCCCTATTTATCGTATAAAGGTCGATGCAAGCTGGGTTTCCTTCTCTCAAGCATCTATCGGATGGGTAGTATACAATGATCGAAGTAATCAAATATTCAGACATGCAGAAAAAATCAGTGCTCAGAATGCATCTCAAGCTGAAGCGCTAGGTATCCGAGAGGTCATCAAATGGGCTCATCGTTCCAAGATATCTCACCTCCATGTTTCGTCTGATTGTCTTTCTATCCTCTACCAGATTGCTGAAGTGGAACGCCGTCAGCATAGCGTCATTGGCATTATAAAGGATATTGAGGCCATCCTACCTTACTTTCACTGTATTTGCTTTAGTTTCATTCCACGTTCACTTAATACTGTCGCCCATGAGCTCGCTAAAAGAGCTCGGGCATTGTAGCCATATCAGATTAACTGCTGCAAAAAAAAAAAAAAAAAAGTCTTAACTCCCAATCGCTACGGTGGGACTCACCTTAACTCCTAGTCGTCATTGACAATTAGTTGTAGTACAGCTGATGATTGCATCGTTCTAAGCTTTATAATAAAATTTTGTGTTTTATTGTAAATTTTATAATCGAGCTTAATTGTAAATGTTGAGGTCTCTTCCCACATGTGTGTGAGGAGCATCCATCCCATATCGGTAGAATAATAGTGAAGGAACTAGCTTATAAGTAAGTGGGTTACTCCTCCTCTCATCAATTGCTTTTAGGTAGTGCTTTTTCACATATAAATTTTACTTTTCACATACGTCTTTACCAATATAACCCTGTCATTTTCCCCCTCAATTAAATTTGCAACTCCCTTCTTTTCACCTCTTCCCTTTGCCTCCCTTCGTCCAACCTTACTCCGGCGACCTGTGCTCCGGCCGACCTCGATGCCTCATTTCTCCGATTACCCTGGTCGGACCTCCCCTAGGGTAGTGCGGACATCCCCATGATTGTTTTGACGATACTTTGATTTTATTGTCAGCATAAGTCGCATGATTTTTTTTAACTTTGCATAACCAATGATTGACCATTAACATTTGATTTGATATCTTCAAGTTACCATTTCTATCAATTACGGTGACTCCAGCAACTAAGTAGAGGGGTTGGTTAAACAATTGATAAACAAGTCAAGCACTCATATGTGATATCTTCCGGGCACCCCATATCAATTGATAATTATTTTTACTAATTAGTATAAACCCTAATAATTTCAACAAAACAAATTAATAGTTTCTGAACAACAAAATTACTTCACTAATTGGAGATTATAATCCATTAGTTAAGTTTTTGGAACAATTAGATTCGATTTTTGGGGGAAAAGTACATATAAGAATTAATTGTTTAAGTTTGGGTAAAAGGGGTATGATATGGAAATGTAATGAAAAAGTGTACGTGAAAGAGTAAAGTTCGTATGTGAAAAAATAATTCTGTTGATTGTAGGATGGAGCCTCACTTATTTGTGAGTCGGTCTCATGCACCTAATTCTATAAGTCCGCTGCGAAGGACTCAGTAAAATCAATATCAATATATATATATATATATATATATATATATATATATATATATATATAAAAGAGGCTTTTTTCGAGGCACGTGAGTGGTTTCCCCTTTATAAGAACTTTTAAAATAAAAAATAAATTCATACATATACTTTCCAAGTTATGGTTGAACTCTTAGATTTTTATTATATTTTTGAAATTAATTATTTTCCTAATAATATTATCAACTTTTCAACATTAAATTCATACATATACTTTCCAAGTTATGGTTGAACTATTAGATTTTGATTATATTTTTTAAATTAATTATTTTCCTAATAATATTATCAACTTTTCAACTTTTTAGAAACTCTATAAATAAAAATTAAATTCATAACTATTATTTGTCCCACATTGGAAAATAATGTAGATGTGGTATAAATATTACATATAAATAGTAGATTGTCCACATCGAAAAAATAATAAAGTGGGTAATCATATAATTATAAATAGGAGTCATCCTTAAACCTTATATATCAACCCAAAAATTTTGTATCTCTTAAATATTGTCTTAGAGATCTCTTAAAAGTTGTAGATGTGATGAATATACTATGTATAAATAGTAAAATTGTCCCACATCATAAAATTAACATAAGGTGGGTAATTCTATGATTAAATATAGGAATCATTCTCGGACCTTATATAACAAACTAAAATCTTTTAAGTCTCTTAAGTATTGTCTTAGATATTTCTTAAAACATTGTCTATTATTTATCTTCACAATTAAAATTTTAAAAGGTATTATTAAAAAAATTTAAGTATTGTAAAAAAAATGAAGATAATATAATTAGATTCGCGGTGAAAAAAAACCCTGAAAAGTATAGAAACTCAAATTATTTGCACATACTTGGTGTAATATTTAGTATATTATTTGTCCTACAATGAAAAATAATGTAGGTGTGATGAATATATTACCTATAAATAGTAGAATTGTCTCACGTCAGAAAATTATCATAAGGTGGGTGATCTTATGATTACAAATAGGAATCATATTTGGAACTAAAGTTTCAACCCAAAATTTTTTGAGCCTCTTACATATTGTCTTACAAAACTCTTAAAATTTGTAATATACTTTTCACTGTAGTAAAATTTACATCATTAAAAATTAATTTAGAAAAGTATCATAAATAATAATTTTGATGGTAAATAATTTAATGTGTTATTTGTCCCACATTGAAAAAAACAATGTAGGTATGGTGACTCGTGAATATATACTACGTATAAATATTAAAATTTGTCCCACATTAAAAAATTATCATAAGGTGGAGTGATCATAAATATGATCATCGCACGGGATTTTAAACTAACTTTTTATATTTTTATGTTAATAAATGATTTTAAAAATTTAATAAATGACATTTAAAATATTTATTTATTATTTTATTATTAATATAACAGTTTAGTAACAGTTAATAAATAAATATTATATGAAAAAAGATGGTGTACTACTTAGTTTGTTATATATTAGTCCCACATTGAAGAATAATGTATGTGTGGTGAATATATTACTTATAAATTTTAAATTGTCCCACATTGAAAAATTATTATAACATAGGGTGATCCAATGATAATAAATATGAGTCATCCTTGACCTTAGGTATAAACCCACAATTTTTTTAGTCTCTTAATAATTGTTTTGGAGAGCTCTTAACAAAATGGAATTATAATAGTCACAATAGTTAAATTTACATTATTAAAAATTAATTTAGAAAATTATCATAAATAATAATTTTGATTATAAAATACTTAATGTGTTATTAGTACCACATTGAAAAATAATGTATTTGTGGAAAATATATATACTAAGTATGATTAAAAATAGGAGTTATTTTAGTCTCTTAAGTATTAGTTTAATGAACCTTTAAAATTTTGTATTATTAAGTCCACAATAGTGAGATTTACATCATCAAACTTAATTTAGAAAATTTAGGAAAGTATTATATAAGTAATAATTTTGATGGTGTACTACTTAATAAGTTATTTGTCCCACATTGAAATATAATACAAGTGTGGTAAATATATTACGTATAAATATATAGTATATTGTCCCACATCAGAAAATTATCATAAGCTGGGGCGATCTTATAATTATAAATAAGATTCATCCTTGGAACTTAAATATCAACCTAAAATCTTTTGAGTCTATTAAATATTGTCTTAGAGAGCTCATAAAATTTAATTTAGGAAAATATCATTAAAAAATAAAGTGAAAAATATTTTATTTATCATTATACATTTCCTATATTAAATTCAAGTGGAATTTATAATTTTTGTATAAAATTTTTTTACATTCATTTCACAAAAAAATACTGCGAAAATGAGTATCTTTCAACTTAGATATTCATCCAAAATCTTTTGAACCTCTCAAGTATTATCTTACAGAGATCTTAAAAGTTTGTATTATTATCTCCACCTTAATGAAATTTACATCATCAAAATTTATTTAGGAAAGTATCATATATAATAATTTTAATGGTAACTACTAAGTAGGGGTGAACAAAAAGTGGCCCGGACCGGTAAACCGGACCGAACCGGACCGGCCTGTCCGGTCCAGACCGGGAACAAACCGGTCCGGTCTCCGGGTCCCAAAAAATATGGTGACCGGTCTCCGGTAGACCTGGCAAACGGGTCAATCGGATCGGGTTCGGGTCGGGCCAGTTCGGGTCGGATCAGTTCGGGTCTATCGTTGATTTCGGGTTAATTCGGGTCGGGTCGGGTTATTTCGGGTTTCGGGTTTGTTTCGGGTTTGTTGTCGGGTCCGTTTCGGGTCAACCGGGTCGGGTTATTTCGGGTCGGGTCAAAGAATAAGATACAAAGGGCCATTTTATGTCTTTTTGGTTCAATTAAAGCTATGTTTTGTCGGGTCATTTTCGGGTTGAGTGATTTTGAATCGGGTTATTTTCGGGTCGGGTCAGTTACGGGTCAAGAAAGATCGGGTCATGTTCGGGTCGGGTCGGGTCCAATCGGGTTTTGGGTCACATTCGGGTGTTGTAGTTCGGGTGAATTTCGGGTCACGGGTCGGGTCATTCGGGTCGGGTCAATCGGGTCGGGTTACTTTTGCCAGGTCTAGTCTCCGGTCCGGTCCATACTTAAAAAAAATTTCAATTTTCCCTTTAAAAGAAGGACCGGTCCGGTTCAAACCCGGAAAAAACCGGACAAAGGGTTCCGGTCCGGTCCGGTCTCCGGTCTTGGAATATGTGGTTATCCGGTCCGCGGGTTTATCCAGTCCGGTCCGGTCCGGTCCGGTTCTGGACCGGTGAACAACCATACTACTAAGTATGTTATTTGTCTCACATTGAAAAGTAATGTAAGTGTGGTGAATATATACTATGTATGAATAGAAGAATTGTCCCACATCAGAGAAATATCATAAGCCGGGATGATCACGCGATTATAAATAAGAGTCGTCTTTGAAACTTAGAGATGAACCCAAACTCGTTTAAATCTCTCAAATACTCCCTTCGTCCCGGTCATTTGTTTGCTTTTTTTTTTTAAGAGTATTTTAATCGAAGACAAACAAATGATTAAGACGGAGAGAGTATTGTTTTAGAGAGCTCTTAAAATTTTGTATTAATTATGAAAATAGTATAATTAGATTCGTGGTAAAAAAAATGCTACCATTACAGTATAGAATATCATATTATTTGCATATACTTTGTGTAATTCTTAGTATGTTATATATCTCACATTGAAAAATAATGTATGTGTGGTGAATATACGAATAACTATAAATAGTAGAATTGCCCATATCGAACAATTAGCATAAGGTTAGTTGATCAACCCAAAATCTTTTGAGTTTCTTAAACATTGTCTTAGAGAACTTAATTCTTAATTACTTTGGATCATTTTTCGAGTCATAATATAGATCAAATATAACTTGAGTCCCGACAAGGTTGGTAACATATGTTTGAAATAGAAGTTGAATCAATATATCAATATTATTTTTTTAAAAATTACGGAGTATATTTTATTATAGTTTTAAAACTTCAAAAATTTATTTTTATACGTTAACTGTTATTGAAAAATTACGAAAATGACATTAACGTAGACTCATTCAACGCACGGGCATGAAATCCAGTTTATATATAAATAAAAGCTTATTTACTTAAACATTAAGCCCACCAATTTGCCTAGTAATTAGGTTGGATCCTGTATTGTTGGGCTTATATTAATGGGCCATAAACATAAAATCAAGTATAAAGAAGTCCACCAACTTCAACAATTTCAAACATACTTTTACTCATAGCCCAATTCACACCATGCATATTACACTTGAACTAAATCATTGATTTTTTTAATGCAAGAAAAACTAAAAATAAGACAAGATAAAGGAAAGGTGGAAAATAGATGACAAACAAAACTAGAGAATTTTTTATAAAATACAAAATAAAAAAAATCAGACCATTATATTCTTATAATATTAATCACTATAAAAATATTCTTTTCCCAACAAAAATCAAATTAAAAATAAAAATATTTAAAGATTTTGCATTAATTTTTTTATTAAGCAAGAGGGTTGGTTTGTTATAGAGAGAAAAAAATGGAGTGTTGTAATATTATGAGAGGTTCAGCTATAGTTCCTTCTTGTAGACCTTCTTCTTCTTCTGGGTTTTTTGAGTCCCAATTTTCCAACACCCTTAAATTTTCGGTAATTTATTTGTTTCTTTTTTATTGTTTTGTTTTTATGTTATAATCGTTGCTCATCACAATCATTTGTTTACCTTTGGTTAAATTACGGCGCATAAAGAATAGAATTTTTGTTGTTAGTGGGTGGATTAATGAATATGGTTTTGTTTTGTTTGATTAATAATACAGAGATTAAACAGGCAGAATCAAGTTAGAAGACGTTTAGTGATTAGAAATGCTTGTGGTTTTGATCAAAATGGGCTTCCTTTTCTCCCTGGCAAATTTTTTATGGAAGAGGTGGGTATTTTTTAAATTTAATTTAGTTGTATTTGTGTATTTTGTTGTGAATTTTAGTGGTTTTTGTTGGAAATTTGTATGGTTTGAGCTTTGTTTAGTGTTTGTGATTTTCATGGATTAGGTGGTTTATGGTATGAGGCTGAAAGTTTTGAGCTTTATGGATAGTTTGATAAGTTATTGTTGTTTGTTACTGTTTTAATTAGGAATTCATTGTGTGGTATGTGTTTAATTATTATTGTTATGTGGTTGATTTGAAATGATGTGATTTGTGGGTTTAGGCAATTGGAGCTGAATATGGAGAAGGTTTCGAGACTTTTAGACCGGACGGACCTTTAAAAGTCGATGTGGTATGAATCTTCGAATGAGTAGATATGTCTTGAATGCTTATATTCAGACGACAGCAATTTGCATTATGGTCGAAAGTCTTTCATAGGGCATTGATTGGCTCATATAGTTTACCTTATTTGTGTTAGGATTTTCTGAATGACCGGTTACAAGAAGGCTTTCTTCAAAGAATACGCTATGCAATGAAACCGGATGAAGCATTTGGACTTATCTTCTCGTGGGACAATGTAGTGGTAAATTCATTTGAAAGCCTTCTGTTCTCTTCATATGCTGCTGCCTTTTGAATATGAACCATGATGTTGCCGTTACAGTTGTTATTGTTGTTGTTGGGTGAAATAGAATACTTGTAAGCTTGTAGCCGCTACAAATTATGCAAAAGTGATAGGCAGTAGTACGTTTCGAATTTCTGTAATCTCAAAAGGACACGTTACAAGCAAGTTCTTACTAGTTTCAAACATAGCATTCTGCTTTGGTACTGCGTTTTGTTTGCTTAGTTGAGGCAGCAATTAGCATGCAGAGAAATCCACATTCATGCACAATGACTTTATAGTTTCTCTTGCAAGTTGCAACAGTGAATAGTCACTTCCGAAGGAAAGGTTCCATGTTGTCGACTCCTCGTGCCTTTTGTTATAGTCATATCTATGCGCATCTAGAATTCACTTTCAGGATAGGGTTACTGAAGAAAAAGACGTTACATACATACTGTGTAAAACTGAGTTCCATATCTAATTAGCTGATCAACTTCAATGAAGTACTGAACCATCTATATTGCATTATGGTGATGAGTGTTATTCTCTTCTGATTAAAATACTTAGTTTTCCTCTATTTTTCAATCTAATGCTTATTAAATACCCCGTTTCAGTCTGATACTCGAGCATTGAAGTTGAATGCGTGGAAACAGCTTGCTTCTGAAGAAGGTATTCAGTGTCTAGCCATATCCATATTCTTTATGTTTCTAGTTAAAAACTTGTACATTTGATCCTCTTCATTATCTAGGAGAGAAGAGAATTTGCGTAGGTCTACATACTTTTCTGTTGTCTTGTCCAATTTCTGTGCTGGGATCCTGTAGATCTCCATTTGCATGCGAACAAGCTGAACTGCTTAAGTATAAAACTCTGAGTTCATGGATACTCAATGCTTTAAATCTCTAGATAATTACTATGATAAGTGAACCTCTACTTGGAGTAGCATTGCACAATTTTTCGTCCTTCACAGTGTCCTTTTTGTGACTACAATCACGGGATGCTCTCTTTCACAATCTTTTTTTCCTTCTACTCGACTTACCTTTTTCGTCCCAAGGGTGCTGACAGTTGGAATTTAGTGTTTTATGTTTGGCTGACTGGTTGAGACATTAGCTGCATCATTGATTTATTTACGAGTATTCCCTAGTTTTAGACATAGAACCCATTGCTTTGTATCACTAGATGATTACTTCGTGCACACTACCAGTTGCGTGCAATTATGCGATACTGCGGTTTAATTACAAATGCAACATTCCTTTTCTTGTTTTAACAGGAAAAGAACTTCCCCAGGATGCTAGTACCCAAAGACTGATGCTTTACTCCGATCCTGACTATGTGCTGAATAAGGTTTTATAATCTGCTCAAGCTATACTCGTATTAATCATCCTGTTGAATGTTTGCTGATATTACTTGTCAGGGGGTTGATAGATAACTACTTATATCCTCGTATAGTTGCATTCATTCAAGTTTTCTGTTAATATGCAGTATAGAACTAATAATCACCTTTTTTTTCTCCGCCATCTTTATCTAATCTTTTAATTGATCTTGGCGTAATAAGCCTGCTTACTGAGCAAATGAATGTATGACTACGAAACTGTGAACTTTTTCCCAAAGTATCTATTCCACTACAGTGAAGTGCTGAACTGTGGTGGTTTTTGGATTAGCGAATATTGTTTTGTGCTTTAAATTGTGTGTTCAAGATAGTATCGTAGGGCATGATAATATGTTCCTGCTGATAAGTAAATGTAGTTTTAATACTCTTTAATTCTATCAGATTTTGAATTGGGAGAAATCAGAGAGCGATGTTGATTTTTTGAAGCTTAGACTTGCACAATTTTATCATGAGAATCTTCTCAAGGTAAGTGGTCTAAATTGTTGTAGATTCTTTGTGCTTGTGCTTCACTCCAAATTGGAGTAATTATTAACAATGTAATTTTGTTTAGCTTGACAAGCCTTTGGAGGGCCTGGAAGAATGGCTGGAGGCAGTATCGACTGCTCGTATACCTTGCGCAATTGTTTCAAGTTTTGATAGGAAAAACATGGTTGAAGCCTTGGAGAGGATGAGAATTAAAAAATATTTTCAGGTAACAGATTTACCATAGCACGGTACTTCCTCTTCTTTAGTGCTGAAAGGCGAAAACAAGTTATTACGAAGGCCAAACGTTTACTCTGCTAGTATGAAAATGAAAGTGTAGTATTTGCTAACTTGTCTATCGAAAAAGATTACTTGTATTTTTTCAGCTCCTCCTTGAAAAGTATTGTTGTTTTTTTTAATTGTTGAGAACTTTTACGATTAATCTGCACTTGCCATTAAATTATATAATCGGTCTGGCAGGCAATAGTGAGCGAAGAAGATGGAATGGAAGCAATGGCACATAGATTTCTCTCTGCTGCTGTGAAGGTAAGAATTCACTATGATAGAGACTTCACTTGTGCTTAACTTTCGAAATGTGTACCCACCAATTTTAATTTAGCTGTAACTAGACTTGAGAATCATAGTTTCCGACTTTCTGTATTAGTGATGTACTCCGTAACTTTTATTTGTAATTTTGATCATTTTCTGTTTACTTTAAGCCAAACAATCATAGTGTCTACTATATTTTGTGAATAGATTACCTTTTTTATTCCAGCCGTACTATAAGTGTACAGATGGTCATTATAATTTCTCTGCCATATGTAGTACATAGCGGGAAACACATTTATAACATATGCCGCTACTATCTCAATGTCCCGTTATGCTCTCTACTTGCCTGTTTTCTTGTATGACGTAGGTACGTTGATTGATTTCCATGTGAATGACTTCTTTGCAGTTGGATAGGAAGCCTTCGAAGTGTGTGGTCTTCGAGGATGACCCAAGAGGCGTCACTGCTGCTCATAACTGTACGATGATGGCTATAGCTCTGATTGGCACTCACCCTGCGTATGTCTCTGCACTGCTATGCTTATTTCAAGTTACCAGTTTTGGAAGTGTTGAAACTATGGTCAAGTCTAGCTGCAGCGAGCAGAAAAACTTCAACCAGATATTCTTGTGTATCGAACACTTACTGTTCATTATAAATAATTATTTGAACGTTCATTAAAAAATATGAAAAATGGAAATATAAGAACTTCTTATGCCTGCTACAGTACATCCTTGTATTTTTTTTTTTCTGTTTCGGCCATCGATTTATATAAATTGGTGTCCTTTGCTTGTACAGATATGATTTAGTGCAGGCAGATCTTGCAGTTGGTGGCTTTAGCGAGCTCTCAGTGATAAATCTTCGGAGATTATTTGCACACAAGGGCTCTAATTTCATGGACTTGCAAAAGCAAATTGTTGAAAAAAGCCCCCGGAAAAGAAGGCTTACTACCGATACCATTTTCTAGTTCGGTTGCCTGATTCACTCACAATCCCGACTTCTCTGTGTTTGTACCGTGCTAGTTCTGTAGTAGGATACTAGAATGACTGTAAAAACATTGTTCCAGAGACATTACAATTTTACACAAACATCATCCTTTTATTTCGCTTCTCCATAATTCCGGGATTTTCTAGCATGTGTCCTTGGACACATTCTTGTGTCATCTGGGAGAACCGTCCTCCTCACACCTAAACATTTATAGTATTCCGTTTTGGTGGATTAATGCATGTAGGTGTCAGTAGGACGGTCCTCCCAGAAGACACATATTTTTTTCGTGTCCTAATTAGGTGCCTTAAAATCCATGTGTGTATATATATATTCAGTTGGTCTCTCTTGTGACGGTCACAAGCTTGTGACGGATTAAATGTGACCATTTTATGATAAAAAGTAATCATCCATAAATTGTTACCAGTCATCTAATGATTACATTTTCCATAAAAATGGTCACATTTGCTCCGTCACAAGCTTGTGACGAAAAGTGTCCGTCACAAATGAGAATTTGTGATATATACTAGCCATTTCTATGGAATTCTGTGTCAAGCGTGTATATGACACGGTATATACTCGAGATCAATTTTTGTATGCTGGTTTTGTGCTGGGATGTATGATGGGGGAGTATTGAGACGTCCAATGGAAAACCTTGCAAGACGATGAAATGAGATTTATGGTCCAAGTGATAAACATGTGATAGGGACGGGATGTACATTACTTTGTCATTTTTCCATTCTCATTCACATTTAAAAATCACAAATTCTCATTTGTGACTAGACGACTCGTCGCAAGCTTGTGACGGGTCAAGTTTTCCTCATAAAGTGCAAGTGAGGAGGCAAGTGGGAGACAAATGGATCCCCCACTTGCACTCCCACTTGTTCTTTGTGAGAAGGGCTTAACCCGTCACAAGCTTGCGACGGGTCGCTCCGTCGCAAGTAAGACATTCTGTTTAAAAATACAGAACTTTAAATGTCGAAGCTAATACTTACTATATAGACTGTATAAAATTGTTAAAGGCAAGTAAAAATCATGGTACTTCTGGTTTAGCTCTCCATTGGCGCTTAATTGAGGACAAAGCACGACAAACTGCAGGAAACTTAATAAAATCTTTGAAAGTTTATAACTTTAGTGCAATGGCACCGAGAAGGTCGAGAGCTAACGTCGAGAAATCGGAAGCCATGTACTACAAACAATAGAAAATTCTAGTACGTCCTTCGTATGAAATTCAAAGACGATAAATATAAGGGATGTACTTGTAAAACACTCTGTAGTAAATTAACAGAATCATCTGTTAGTCTATTAGTCTCATTAGTTGGTGGCTTTCCTTTTAACATGTTGTATGATAACCAAACAATGGAAATCGCCTCACTCCAAATCCCACCCCTCCTTTTCCTTCAAAGTTCTATTCAAGCAAGGCGTAAGTCTTGTTGATCATAGACGGTGTTCAAAATACAGCGTAAGAACACAAGATGTTCTGCAGATTTTCAATTAGACTCTGCAGTATTTGGCAGTCCGAGATGATATTTTCACCTGAAAAGCAGCAACAATAATGCAGCAGTAGTAAAAGGAGGGTCTTAGCAATATTGAGCATAATTAACAGATTTTATCAGCAATAACAAACAGTAAGGTCAAATTTGTTCTAATGGTGTTCAAAAAGCTTTTTTGCTATCCGTCTACTCGGAGAGGCCTGGCTCCTGGTAGAAACTAGACTCTTAACTTCACTATATGAAAGAATCTCTGAGACATTGTAATAAGTTGGTAAATGCTTTCTATGGAGTATGGAATATGGCAAGCGATACTTGATGACAGTGTCCAAGATTCAGTCAGTAATTTGTCAAAAACTTGGAATTTTCCGATGATCAATCTTGCTAGCTTTGTAGTAAAATCAACCAGAAGTTGGATGTACAAAAACAATTACAAAACCATTTGTTGATCTGCAGAAGGGAACTGTGAGTCAAAACCATCCTGCACTGGCGGAACTGATACTGATAGTCTGATACTGATACTTTATTGTATCAGTAAAGTAAACATAAGCTCAACTCCTTGTTCAAATAATACAACATACCAAAATATTCATTTCACCAAGCAATTAAAAAATAAATAATAATCTGTAATGCTATTGCTCAAGATTGATGTATTCGACGCACGAATATAGTATAACTGCAAAAGTATGAAAACATGAATACTTAAAAATACAGAAAACCAAACACCTCCCATGGTATTAAAATCCCGACTTAGAAGTGTTATTCCACTTGATGCCTTAATATGATAACCCTTCTTAGTCGACATAAACAATAGTCGACAAAATTTAATAGCATGTCCCAATCAATAATTTAAAATTGGGGAATAAAAAAGATAGGCGGACAAAATGACGAACGCATGTCCTCACCTTCATAAAATTGCCATAGTTTATCGTCTTTGTTGTGATAAACACCCATATCATGTCCACCATGCTCCGTTGGCAACCGCCAAAACTGATACTCATCATCCGTGAAATATATACAATTACGTTGTAATCCTTGAGCATATTCCAAGGACACACATAGAAGAGCTCCCTCCTACAAACAATGCCACTTCTCCAAAATCATCAATTGAATGTATATGTGTACTCATGTCAGCCAAGATGCTACCATATAAATTGAATGTATATGTGTACTCATGTCAGCCAAGATGCTACCATATAAATTGAATGTATATGTGTACTCATGCATGTCAGCCAAGATAGCTACAGGACTACAGGAGCAGTCGACGAATAATATTGGGGTTTTATAAGTTGACCGTCGTTGAGATGTTTAACCTCCCAGTATATGACTGAACCATCATCACACAAAGCAAATACATTATCATCCAAGGCTTCCATATCAATCACTCGAGTTTCTCCTATTACCTCCATTGATAATGTTGTCCAAGATTGATCACCGTGCTTAGCAAAAGCTATCGACTTCTGATCATCATAATTATTGTTTTGGTAAAAATTTACCGGGTTGGATATTGTTAATATCGGGTCAAAGTGATCAATTGGGTTAGCTATTAATGATGGCGATGGAATAATGCAAAACAATAAATACGAAAACAAATCAACGTAATGAAGAAATAGACACAAAGGGATTGGTGACAAGGAAACCCAAATTGGGAAAAACCGCGGGGGGAGTTGGAATCCCGCCAAATATTATGCATTTCGTAGTTTGTGCCGTGATGATGTAGGAGATTAAGTTTGGATATGCTTATCAGTGATTGATCCTCCTTCTACTTGTATCTCCTCTCTTTATAAGCTTTTTCCATTCCTAATTTGTCATGCATTGGCCTCCAGCTGCAGCTCCTAAAATTCCTCAACTTCCCTATTTTCGGGGGCTTTGTTATTAGACTAATTCTTGTTCCCCTGGCTGGTTCCTGGCAGGAGGTTGTGTTGTGCTTCTTCGTTCCGCCTGCTGAATCATCAATCCGCACTTCCTGCTTTGACCCAACCACGAACTGCCACGTGGCCCTCTAGAATTTTGACTGAAAATTACCCAAACAATTATCATAACGTACAACAACAACAAACTTATTGTGACCATTTAGAGACAATTTGAGCACAAGGAGTCTGACCACAAAGGATTGCAAGAACCATGAGATATAATCTTCGCCAACATCAGTTTCATCGTTTTTATTGGTATGTAAAAGTCCTACATTTGGGAAACTATGACAAGCTTTAGTGATTGGATTAAACAATTGAATGTCGAAGTTGCCGTCAACCGTTGCAACCCAATCATAAGCTGAACCCCAACACCTTGTTCCGAATGTCTCTGGGAGATTTAGACTGTAACGCTTATTATTGTTAAGATTAAAGATGTTGCGAAGACAATTATGGATTATCTTTAGTATTTTCAGCAAGTAAAAGCCATGGCGCAGATGGAGTAGCCCTCCACAGGTGCTTAATGGAGGACGAAGCATGATTCCAGCATCGACAAACAGCAGAAAACTTAATAAAATCTTCGAAAGTTTCTAACTTTAGTGCAATGTCAGCAAGAATATCGAGAGGCTATGTAGACCAATCGACGGCCATCTTGTTTTGGTAAAAAATTACCCAAACCTATTAAATCGTTCGTTGACGGGTCAAAATGATCTACTCTTTTCAGCCTTGGAAAGGGGGTTAATTTATATGTGATTTGTGACGGAATATGGATGAAAAATAAGTAAAAGTAACGACGAAAATAACAATGAAAGTAGAGTAATGAAAAAAGGACACACAAAAATGGTGACGCGGAAACCCAAATCGGGAAAAACCGCGGGGGAGTCGGAATCGCGCCAAATATTGTACTATGCTTTGTTAATGGAGATATGAGAAAGTACCAGACGGAAAATACAATATGCTTGAGAGTTTCAAATAATGATAATGAGACTTATTTTCTAGGAGATGGAGTAGTATTGGATTGGATATGGTGTTGTATAGGTTGTCCTCTTCTGCCTTGGATCTCCTGTATTTATAAGCCTTCAAAACCCTAATGCCCTCAAAACCCTAATTATTTCTGCCGTTACTCTTCAGCTTATCCTCCTGAAAATCCTCAACGGCTCCTGATTTTGCGGGCTTTGCTATTTGACTGATTCTTGTTCTTCCTAACAGGATCCTGGCAGGATCCTGACAGGAGGCTGAGTTCGTGCTATTTCGTTCGGCCTGCCGAGTCAACCTCCCTACTTTCAAGGGATTAGTTGTTGACTGGTTCATGTTCCTCCTGGCAGGAGGCTGGATTTGCGTCACTTTGTTCCGCCTGTTAAAGTCTCCTATTCTTCCTCAACTGCTCCTAAATTCTAGGAAGTTGTTGTTGACTTGTTCCAGCTACTGGTATAGTTCCTTCCTTTGACCCGTTCCTCCTCAGCGTTCTCCCTGGATGTTCTCCTGTTCTTTCTCAACTACTCCTCTTTTTGGGGAGTTTGTTTGTTGACCTTTTCTTTCCATGTCATCAGTCAACTTCCTCCATGATGGACCACTCTTAAGATGCCACATATTCAAGTAGGAAAATTGTAAATTTTGGCTATAACACATCTAATAGATGCAGTAAAATTCAAGTTATTAAAGAAAGCTGTTAGGAGAATATTACGGTATACTCGTATATTGTATTATATCGTAATCGGAATAATATCATAATAAGAATAAGCTATCTTATATAGCCTATATTAGTTGATATGATTTAGATTGTGGATAATTATATATATCGTACCATTGTAATCATTCGAAACACGAACGAATGAACGAATAATATGATTTCCTTTATGAAACTTTCCCCTCTCGATTTCTAATATGGTATCAGAGCCTCTCGGTTCTTGAGTCTTAAATACATTCCGCTACCCTGCCGGTGGGTGTTTAACCTAATGACCATACCCACCGGCGGGATCTGATCAATATATGAGTAGAGAAGCAAAGTTTAGCCATCAAAGAAATGAAGAATTAATGCTTTCAATCAATAAACAAAGCAAGTGGCGTTGTGGCGTTTTTCTTTACAAATTAATAATTTCATCATCAAATCCCCGAGAGAATTTTTTGCCATAACAAATCAAAACAAAAACAAAGAAACAATTTCTTCCTTTTCTATTGAAATTTGATTTATCGTCTTCACCTTCGTTTAGGGTGGTGCAAAACTGAAATTTGGAGTTCGAAAAACTCAACGTTCTCCAAATATTAAAATGCACGGATAATTTTCCGTATCATCGAAATTTGTTAGGTTCGATTAGGGTTCCTACAAATTAACACATATTCGACAAGTTCGAAAAGCTGAACGTTCTTGTTCGAAAAGATTTTTCTAGCGAGTCTTATACTCGTTTATTTTACTAACCTTACGAAGACAAAGACGATTAATGAAGATGCAGAAGATGAAGATCGAATCTTTTTTTGTGCAAACTCGTGAAAATTTTAGCAAATTGCCATGAGTTTGTAGGGGGATGTTGAGATATTGTTGAGATATCGAATTATCGACATATCTTTGTTAGAATATAATATATGGGATGATATCTTATTAGAGTATAAGATATTAGATTATTGTATTTCCCAAGTTACTTTGGTGTCAGTTTACTATATAATGATATATCGTCTTTATCATTAGAAATCGAGAGGGGAAAGTTTCATAAAGGAAATCGTATTATTCGTTCACTCGTTCGTGTTTCGAATGATTACAATGGCACGATATTTATATTACTCCACAATCTAAATCATATCAACTATTATAGGCTATATAAGATAGCTTATTCTTATTATGATATTATTCCGATTACGGTATAATACAATATATACCGTAATATTCTCCTAACAAAAGCTGTAAGTGTAGAGTTTTTTCTTTTGATATAAAATAACAAAACCAGTAATCCAGTTAGTTTTACAAAAACATACAGTAATCTAATTTTAAAGGGAAAAGGGAAAAAACAATACTGCTAAGTTAATAGAGAAAGGAAACATGGATTGCTGGTAAGTCCGTGATAATTATGATCATGAGAACAAATTAATAACACCAACAGTAAGGAAAGTGACAGAGAAGAAGAGAAAAAAAGGAAACCTGAAGGAGTGAAGGTGTGTGTCTAGCTGAGTAAAAGGTGGTGTATTCCTGTTTAAAACCGTCTTATTTAAAAGACGTCTCATAAGCTACTTTTATTTTCACCTTTATTATATTCTATTGTGAAGCCGTCTTAGGTTACGACAGTTTTTGATAAAAAAAAATACGGAGTAGTATTTAGGGAATACACAAATTCTTAATTCGGGCCGTTTAAGTTAAAGACTAAGTACTTACAACCAATTTAAATAATGTTAAAAAAAGGTTGTGAGACTATTAGGCAATAAGATCTCATGTGGAGTCATAAGAGAATAATATTAAGATAATATTAGGAAAAATTATATTGAGAGCGAGATATTTAGGCTGAGTTAGGTATCTTTGTGATACTATAAATATAGGATAATTATATTCATAACCTCACAATATTATTATTATCAATAAGAATTACTCTATCATGAAACTTGTCATAACCCTCTTCTTAACTTAAGACGCAAGACCTATTTGAGGTAATAACACCGACAACAATCGTGTGAGATTAAGCACCACCGTAGGTAGCCGTTTAGTTCTCCGCGCAGGATTTTGCCCATGAGCTTGCTAGAATTTGATGCGGCGAAGCGAAGTTATAACTAGGATGAACCCAGATGGTATACTTTTATTTATTTACTCCATTAACCAATTTCTGAGTTAAATATGTCAATTAAAGCCCGGTCTCAAACCGAAAAAGCTAGGGTTACACTCGGTGTATAGAATCTTCTATACACTGCGAGTTACATCATGACACGTGGTAACGGTGGAAAATGAGACGTATCTATTTTGTTATATTTTGAGAGCCAATTTTAAAATTTAAATTTGAAATTTGAAATATTTCAAAAATTATTATGGGTAATATTTTTCCAGATTATGTAAATATTACTTAATTTTATTTTCTTATTCTTTCCGTTTTTTTTCTTTCGTATAATAATATTATTAGTAACTTGAATCTACCGTCGTTGCCGCCGTCGACAAGTCCCGACCACCATCACAACCTCTTCCCGCCGACAACCCCTCTTCCCGCCGACGACCCCTCTTCACGTCGACGACCCCTCTTCCCGTCGACGACCCTTCTTCCTGCCGACGACCCCTCTTCCCGCCGACGACCCCTCATCCTGTCGCCGACAAACACTCATGGAGGACTAGTAGAAGAAATGACTTTATTAATCTATTATATATGTGACTGTGACTATTTCATCAATCATGGAGGTTGCTTGCTCATTAGTAAAAATTGACATTAATCGAATATTCGGATCATACAAATAGTCGTCCTCCAAATCGAATAAGATCTTATGAATCTTCATGCTCCAATTTTTACATTGTTAACCTAATTATACAAATCTTACGTTATTATTATTCAAAATTTGATGTTACTAAAAAACGACGTTACCAATCGAATTATACAAATATTAGCTATGAATAAAAAAACTGTTATAAAATCAATGATATTATT